>RCUC01137358.1:0-18786 GCA_003697995.1 Taxidea taxus jeffersonii | reverse complement strand
CTGTTCTCATGCCAGTGGCAGACCGGAGCTGGGAAGCGCTGGGGCTGGGCATTCAACCGAGGGAAGCACAGTTCAGCTCGGAGTCCTCCTGGCTGCCCACAGTTCCCTGCTCCAGGGCGTCGGGGCTGTCGGTGATGTTGGGCTCGCTGGAGCACTGTCGGTGCGGGGGCGGGAAGCTGGGCGGCAGGAGCAGGCACTGGTCCTCCCCGCCAGGCTCTTCACCCAGGCCCGAGTGCATCATGGTGGCCATCGCCAGCAGCTGGATGTCCGAGTGGGCGTTGGCCACCGTGTGCCGCCGCACGCTGCCACACTTCTCCAGGTAGGCCTCCCCCTCCTGCTCCGTCAAGGGGGTCAGAGCCGTCTCGTTCAGGGGCCGGCTGAGGGCGGTCGTCGGGCAGGCGTAGCTCAGGACCGCGACCTTGGGCCGGACCCTGGAGTGGCGTCTGGCTGTAAAAGACAAACCAGCAAAGGTTGTCACTGGGGAGGAGTGATGGGGGTGCAAAACCTGCTCATCCATTTGGGGGAAGAGGGAGGTGGTGGCTCCACGTCCAGGAACAGCTTGAGGTACAGACCTGCTGGAAGGCCGGGGAGGAACCCGACTTGCTGTTCTTGCAGCAATGCCTGTGCCTGCTGGATGCGCCCCCAACCCCCACTCCCACCAGAGCAGGGGGCCCAGAGGGCTTTCCAGGGTGCCTCCTGTTCTAGGGAGCCTCCCCTCTTTCCCAGCTGCCTCCTGAGCTTCACTGCATTCGCCTTATGTTTCCTTTCAATCAGTCTCCTCTAAAGGCCTGGGCACTGGCTGAACCAGCTTCTAGAAGACACCCTGTGGCTCTGTTCAGCAGGAAGTAGGGGATTCTCAGGTGACAGCAGATGACTTAGCCCCTCAAGCCCAAGTCCAGCTAAGGGGACCTCGGCTGTCAAAGAGAGAGCCGTGGGACATCCTGACTGGGACCACATGCTCCTCCCACCAGGTCAAGGGGCCGACACCAGTGTTCTGTTCGAGTCATCTGCAATTCCAGCAGCCTTTGGCAGCACCGAGGAATGGCTGAGGCTCCACAGAGAGCCTTGTGGAGGCAGACCCCAAAGGGGAGGCCTGGCCACCAATTAATGCAAAACTGCTGCTGCCCCCCACATTCCAGAAGCTGTGCTGAGCCTTGCTATGCACTCATCTTTTGACTCCTCCTAAAAATGGAGCTCAAGTCATGATATGCTATTAGCCCCACTTTACAGATGAGAAAACGGAGTATCAGAGGGGTGATAACTGACCTACGTGAACACAGCGAGGCTGCAGAATGGCTGGGAGTGAGGTGAGGTCTCACTGCAGACCCTGCTCTTACCAGAGACCCCCACAAAGCACATGTAACTAAAAAGGCTGAGGGAAGGGCAAGCCAAATGGATGGGGTTCCGAGGCAAGATAAAGCGGATCCATGTATCAGGGAGGATGGACCCTGGAGCTGGGCCTTGAGAGTAGCGAAACCCCCAGAAGGGGGGGGGGGACAGCCACTTTGAGCCTCGGGAACAGCCTGAGCCAGGTCTGAGCCAGGGGTGCCATCTGGCCACAGGCCAGCTAGAACATGGCAGACATGCACAAGCAAGCAAGAGGGCCCTTGAAAGCCAGATGGAAGCTTCTGTGATCAGAGAAGCTGTGGGGGACGGGGTAGGTTGGAGGCTGTGCTCCAGAAAGATGCAAGTGGCAGGAGCTTTGCCAGGTTGGAGCCCAAGAGGCCAGAAGTGAGGAAAGCCGGGGCAAAGCAAGTCTATACCCCTCGGTCTCGGGGCTGTTCCCTCCCATGCTCCTTAAGAGGCACCCCACCTCTTCCCCCACATCGGCACTGCATCTGTCAGGGGCTGGCTGGAGGACCCCAGGGAGACAGGAGACTGAGAATGAAGGGCCAAGAACCACATGGTTTCCACTCAACCTTCCTCCTTCTACGAGTACACACCTCCTCAGCCATCCAGCCGCCTACCCTGTCTCATCTGCCCTGGCTTTCCACAGCTCCCGTGTCCTGGAGACCCTGAAGACGCCAAAAGAAACCCATCCCTTTCTCAGCAGGGGGAGGACGCGGGCAGCAGGGGAGAAGCGTGATGGGGTGGTGTTTCTGCACATGGACAGGATCCCAGGGGAAGACCCGGTTTCTAGAGGGAGAGCAAACCGTGCAGCTCAGAGACTGTCCTTGGGGACACGCGGCCCACTCTGCTTTAGTTCATTCTCGGCTCTTGCCGTGGATCCGCAGGGCCCAGACATGCTCTGTTGTCACTTCCAGAGCTCAAGCTCCTAGGTGGGCGTGTCCGTCTGCAAGGCTCTCGGTGGCTCCTGTCACTGGACGGTTTTATAGGTCCACACGTACACCTCGATGCACATTCAGTAAAGACAGGCTGAAATCCTAAGCCTTAGGACTGAGTCAACAAGTCTGCTGGCTCTGAGCCCCAAGGGAGCAGACAGGTAATAATAATTACTTCTCAAAACCAAAGAAGGATATGCAGAGTGTTCCCATCCATTTTCTCACTGCTGGGTCCCAATCTCCCTTTGAAACACCTGGGCTACTCTCACTCTTCCCATTGTTCAGATGAGGAAGGCTGAAGCTCAGCCCAACTCTCGTAGGCTCTGAACGGCAGTGCCCAGACCTTCCCCACAGCATGCTACTGCGTCTCAGGGCTCTGCTGCTGCCCTCAGAAGATGTACTCCTCTCTGACGCCATGAACAGCAAACACTATCCCCTAGGAGGTGCCGAACAAGAGGCTGGTATTGGCCAGGAGAGGCTGGGTCAGCGGCTCCTCTCTTTGGGGAAGAACGAACAGGAGACAAAATGGCAAGGAGCAACCGAGAAGGAAGATTCCATGTCAAGCATTGGCCGAGGTTCTCTTGGGAGCACAGGTGTTCATACCCTCAACGTTTCTATAATGTTCCCACAGTGTTACAATAACCATGTATTACTTTTATGATCACAAAAATCAATAACTATAAGACAGAGGCACCAGAAGAGTAGAAAGAAGCCAGGATCCCATTAACGAACCATCCTTAAAACAAATGCCCTTGAAAACAATTCGTTTGTCTCCTGCTAGCTGTTAGAAGCAAGCACTTAGGACTGGCAGTTGCAAAATCTATTGTGGCTCAAACCCTCAACCAGCTGGGCTGGAGACTGGGCTAGACCATTCTGTGAGCATTGCTCACATGCAGATGCAGGAAGACGAGAGAGCAGGAGCTAAGGCTAGGCCCGGGGCACAGGGTAAGCTGAGGGCCTGGGGGACAGACGGTGGACACACAGCGTCTCTGGAGGAAATGACCATTTGTATGACGATTTCCAGGGGCCCCAGCCCAGCAGAATGAGCCAGGAAAAGTGTTTCAGACGGTTGCCTGGATATTACCCATCTCTCTCTCTCTCTCCCGCTGTTAGCCCAGAAGCCCAAAGTCCTCGAAGGTTTAACAGGGAGCAAAGACAAGAGGCCACTTCAACTGCTGCTGAGAGAGCTAGATCCACAGTGAGGGGCGGCCCCCCAGGACACCTGCCCCCTTCTTCAACAGAAACTCTTGAACTGTGATGGGCAAAACCCTGCGGTCACTGCTGAGAAGGAGAAATGTGAACCCGCCCCCGGGCCTGCCACACGGGCTGAGCCCAGTGCCCGTGCGTGACTATGTGTGCCCGTGTGTGGTGGGGAGTTGGGTCCTGGCAGCTGTCGCTAACTGAGCATCTACTGTGGGCGGGGTACTGTATCAGAAAAGGAGGTGCTTCATCGACATGCTCATCTTCTGACCATTTTGCAGAAAAGGAACCTGGAGTCAAGATGCTAAATGACTTTGCAGCCTGTTAGTGATGGAAGCAGGGTTCAAGCTGAGAGCTCCTGGCGGAGCCCCCGCTTGTGCCCGCTGGGAAGCCTGCACACAAGTAACCACTAGGACAAGGTCAATGAGTACGGAATTACCGAATCACTCTACTGTACACCTGGAGTTATACAATACCGTACGGGACCTGTAAGGGAATTAAAAACAGACACCGTCAACCAACGGCAGGGCAGAGTTGTAAAGGCAGGAGCTCGCTGGGAAGTCAGGAGTCCTGAAGAGGAGTAGTTTTGGAGGGGCGGGTTCCAGACTGGTGGACGGACAGATCTCAGACATTCACTCACTCGCTCCCTCAGAGCGAGAGCTGTGGTAGGGCCTGGGGTCTGAGGGGTACCACATGCTCCCCGCTCCCAGCGAGCTGACAGTCTGTGGGGGAGACTAACAGGTCATCAGGACCACACAGCAGGGCAAGGGCCAGGATGTGGTCTGGGCTCCCGGGGAGAGGCACAATCTCTCCTCTGGAGTGATTCCAAGGAGGCCAGGCCACTCTCTAGCCAGTGCCCGTAACCCAGCCGGTATCAGCTCTGCCTGGGCCCTACCCTGAGACAGGGCACGTTCTTCCTTCTCTGTGCTCAGCCCTCTGCTGCTCAGAGACATCAAGTAACTGACGCCAGGCCACACAGCAGAAGCCCAGCCGTCGTGGTTTTAAGGCCAAGTTCCTTCTGTGGCCGGACCCGCCTCTCTCCTTATAGCTGTTCCCTGCTCATGACTCATAGGAGTGGCCTAGGACTCTTCTGCCTTTTGGGGGAATGTTTTGGTTCCCAGGACTGGGTGTGGGCAGAACAGAGACCGCAGGGGCCGCTGGGCTGTGCTGAGTCCCCTGGGCAGACAGTGTTTCCTCGATAAGTTCCCACCAGACTCCAGAATCAACCTCAGACAAGCACGTCAGCTGCGTCCCCAGTGGGGTCAGGCCACACCCTGGGCTGGGAGCTGAGACCGCTACCCACACTGGGGCTGCCCACCACTTTCCCGGCCTTCTTGTCTGTACCAGGGGAGCCAGGCCCTGCCACTCAGAGAAGGAAATCTCCCTGAAAGAGGCAGATTAAGCTGTGGACACCCCCTGGGGGCTGAAACATGTCCTTTCCTTGCAGGGGTGCCCTTTGAGCTGGGAGAGGAGCTGGGCCCTGCCAACTCAGCCAGCACACACCTCCAGCCCTCCTCCTCCTGCCTTTCACACGGGGTGGGGCCTGGGGGAGCCTTTATTCCTTCCTCACTCCCCAGGCGCCCCGCTGAGCTCCGGGCATTCATCCCCCTGGACCGGAGCGGGCGATGGCAGCTCCTTTCAAATCCCGGGAGAAGCAGAGCCAGAATGAGGCGGTCCTCTGTGCCTCTGAGGGGCCCTCAGTTCCCAGGCCTTTGATCTCCCAGGCGCGCAGGAGCGGCCGCCATAATGTGGATATTGTGACCTCTGCACACCAAGCGCACTGTGGGTGTCTCTCTCCGGGCCCCGGAAGCAGCCAGGCCTGCCTCCTGGAAACTCTGGGAACTGGAAAAGTAGCCTCTGACAAATTTTTATTTACTTACTTTTTAAAGCTTTCACCCTTCCTCCACGCCTCCACATCCCCACTGCCCTGGGAAGGTGAGTGCTTTGGAGGAGAACCGTACATCGTACAGTCGCTCCAACATAAGCCTCAGACTCCTCTCTCTCTCCTCTCTCTCGCTCTCCCAAGCCTTGCACGTTCAGTGAGTGAGGCTCACTTCACAAACCCTCGGCCTGGCTCACAGCAAGGGAGACTTTCCAAGCATCCCCATGGAGTCAAACAGGCCTGGGCAGGTGCCCCTCCCCACCCCCCTGGGAACCACTCCTCAGGAGCTTTCTTCCCAAGTCTGAGCCTGAGGTCAGCACAGCAGCCACTCCTCAGCAGGCTGTACAAGGAAGACAAGCACCTGGGTGGCACCTGCAACATGACAGGCATCTGGTAAGTGGTGGCTTCTGAGATGAGCCCTCCAGCTGTCGCGGACCATGCCCAGCCCCAGATGGGCCCTGAGTGGACCATGGCAAACCCTTCCTGGGGCTTTACACTCCGGTTGGTGGTCTCTGCACTCCTCTCCTTCAGGCGGGACAGAGGTCATGGTCTCCATCCTACTAAGGGGAAGACTGAGGCTCAGGGAGTCCTCACTTTATCTGGCAAAGGGGTGTCCTCAACAGGGAAGGGCCCAACTGTGACCGTTTTAGCTGTTCGGCATGCAGAAGTTCAGGGTGAAAGGTCTGGCCCCCAAACTCTGCTGGGCTGAGGACCCCCCTCAGCTTTCCCTTGGTAAGAATCACCATCAGCTTCTAGAAACTGACGGGTAGGCAGGGGTGAGGTTGGAGCACGCAGGAGAGCTGCTCAAGTGCGACCGATGTGGGGCTTTGAAATCCCAGCTCCAAGAGCCAGGCGACCTTAATCCTCATCTGCCTCACCTGCAAAATGGATACAGTGGGGCCCATTCTGTGGTAGGGTATCCAGCTCACCCTGGAGAGGGCCTGCCCAAGAGGTAGTCTGTAGCCAAGCCTTCCCCGGCCACAGGCTACTTTGTAACTCTGAAGGTCTTTCAGTTCCTCAAAGGCCCCAACCTCCTGTTCCCCACTCCCCCTACCCCAGAGCCCTTCCAAAGATCCTTCCCTTTGCCTGGGACAGCTGAGTAAATGGGGACAGCAGACTAACTCAAATTCATCCTACAGGATGCGTCTCAGGGTATCACTTCCTTTGGGGGCCTCCCCTGATCTCCCAGTCCAGGTGAACGGCTCCTTGGCTGATGAGCTTCCCCCCACCCCCAAGAGTCCCTGTACACAAATGAGTCATTGTTTGTGATCTATTGTTTGTGACTTCCCCCCTGGACTGTGCACGCCACAGGGCAGAGACGGGTCAGTCTGAGTCATGGGTATACCCCCAAGCACCTCACCTCACAGGGCACCTGGGGGAGGGCCTCAAAACACATTTGTTACAATAATAATAAAACAATCAAAAAGAGTCCCTTTCTTCCCCCTCTGCCCCTCCTGAGATAATAGCCCAGACGTGAGGACTGTCCTTGGTATAAGAAAACCTCAGGCCTTTATCATTTGCATGCATACATAAGTATGTATTATCCTGAGTTTAACTGGAAAGCCAAAAGCATTCCTTCTTAGACTAAGTACTCCTGAACAAACTTCCAAATCTATCCTTAATCCTGGCTCTAGGCCCTACTGATGGCCAGGTCCCTGCCACAGCCCAGTTTACCTGCTTGTATCTCGGTATCTGCCTGATTCCTCCCACCATAGACAGGTTAGGGTTAGGGCTGAGCCGAAGCCAGAAGGTGGGCTCCAGGGAGGGCAGAGAAACACGGCAGCCTACGCACGGCTGGGGAGGCGGGGGGACAGTTTCCCGTCAGTTGGCATTGTCACTCTGGCTTGCACCAGCTCCTGGGTGGAATGAGCCAGTGATCAAGACGCAGTTGGGGTGGGGAGATGAACGTGGCAGGCGGGCTGGGGCCAGCACCCCAGATGTGTGGCAGCTTGTGTCTCCAGAGACACATGAAGGGGCCAGGAAACCTGACAGCCAGCCCTGCTTTTCCTGCAATAGTGAGACCCAGGGAGGGGCGGGACCTCCCTGGACACAGTTCCTCCGCCCTTTCCTTTGAAGCTCAGGGGCAATTCCATGGAAGCCAGGAGAGCGGGGCAAAAGATTCCAATTTCAGGGAATCCCTTGTTGCCTCTGCACCTCTGTGTAGGTGCTGGTCTCCCCTGCCTGGGGTACAATTGCCTGTCACCCACCTAAATAGATAAGTTTTTGAGTGCCTACTATCTGCGAACCAGCATTAAAGTTGCTACAGATAGAAAAATTCCTGCATTTGTGGGGGCTCTCATTTCAAAAGGTAACTGAAGAATGTGTCTTGTGATAAGCCTATTATAGGACTATTCCGCATCTGGACTGCAGTTTCACGGAGAGAAGGAACAGATCCCATCCACCTCTAGATTCTCCAGGGTGCCGAGTACAGAGGCTGATACTAATGCTGGCTTTAGAGCCACCAACAGGACTTGTCCCCAATCGAGGAGTGCCTTTCCTTGGCATATAGGCCTTGGCGGTACCTACAGACAAGGAAGGGGGAACAGCAGCTCCATTTCATCTGGCCGAACACAAAACGAGCTGTTTTCCCATCTCAAGCTGCTTTCAAGGGAAAATCCACTACCAGTGGTTTTTCCACTCAAGTGTGTGTGGGGGGCATGCAACTAGGCAGTTTCTGGTTATCACATACGGGAAAATGAACACCGCAGGCACACAAAAAAGATCAAAGCCACCGATCAAAGATGCAGATCAGACAAGCAAGACCACAGAGGCCCAGCATCAGTCCCCCAGGAGGGATCGTGAGGCGGGGAGGTTACCGCGACAAAGGCCAGCGGGAAACACAAGTGATTAACACACGCAGATCAGCCTGGACCCACACCAAAGAGCTTGCGACACCATCCAGGCTCAGGAAGACATTGCTGGCAGCTCTCAACGGGGCTCCCCGCAACCCAAGAGCCTCGCCCCTTACCCGCCATGTACGTGGGACCCGAGACACCGCGGTCCTCACTGATGCCCAGGAAGGGAGACACCACTTGCTTCACCAGTTCCTCCAGCTGCAAATAACCTTCACTGGGGCCCGTGGGCTCATGAACACTCTGGAAATAAACAGCCAAGAGAGACAAAGGTCAGTCAAAAGTGGCCAGGGCCAGCTGGTACCCAGCCAGCAAATCCTGATTGTCCTCCTGCTACATTCAAAGCAGAGAGACCAGCAGGCAGCATCCTCGTGGCTGGAATGAAGGAATCCGAAACCCGAAGCCTGAGTCACTTGCCATAGGTCACAGTGATCAGAACTGCCCCCGCGGCATCTCCTCCCACTGGGCCCCAGCCACGCAGAGTCGACGGGACACGCCAGCTCAGGGCTGAGGTCTGACTGGTCTGGACCACAGTCATCCCACCCCACTCTCGTGGTAGCTGCTTCACGCTTGGCGGGCACTTTGCATAAGCACTTTACATGGACCAAAGCACAGAGGGCTCTCAACAATGCAAGAAACCGGATGCCCCCATCATCCCCCTTCTACAGACGAGAAGGTTAAGACCCAGAGGGCTCGTGTAACCCAGGACTGGAATGCAGGCTGCTTTGGCTCTGAGCCCATCTTACTGCTACTTGTTAAGGAGGCTAGAAAAGAACAGGGAATAGAGTTTAGCATCAAGATGAAGAGTCAGTTCAAAAGCCCAACATGGGGGCACCCGGGTGGCTCAGTGGGTTAAGCCTCTGCCTTCGGATCAGGTCATGATCTCAGGGTCCTGGGATCGAGCCCCGCCTCGGGCTCTCTGCTTGGCGGGGAGCCTGCTTCATCCTCTCTCTTTGCCTGCCTCTCTGCCTACTTGAAATCCCTCTCTCTCTGTCAAATAAATAAATAAAATCTTAAAAAAAAAAAAAAAAGCCCAACACGACAGGTGTCATGGGCAAACATCAACTAACACAAATGACCACGGTCAAAAACAAAAAAGGAGACCAAAAGTGACCAACGTTCTCCAGAAGACCAGCAGACTCCTAGGGAATCCAGTTTCTCTCTGGAAAGGACTCGAAGTCTTGCTGTGTGTCAGGGAGTTGCAGGGGAGCAGAGCTGTGCTCAGCCCAACAAGATGTCCCACCAGAGTCTCAAATCGGAAGGGAGGGTATTATCACTTTCACTTAAAAAGTAAAAACTCCCCACCGTGATGGAGTGGGGGGATTGGAGGAAAAGATGGAGGTGGGAGGGTAAAGCCGGAGGAGCCCATCCCAGAGGCTGGGGATGGCTGAGTGAGGCGGAGGCTCCCGTGGACGCTGTGGCTGACTTGGCCTGTGTCAGCTCCTTCCTCCCGAGACATGGAGGGCTGGGGGCAGTGGGAGGGAGGGGGGCTGACTTAAGAAAACACAAAGGAGGCTAGGGAAGGGGGTTACGGGGCAGAAGACTCGGGGTTGGGGACAGGAGGGGGTCAGAAGGGAGGACATGCGGAAAAAACAGGCCACAGTGAAGGCTGCCCAGCCCTGCATCGGGGTGGGAGGGGTGAGGCAGGAGGGGTTTCATGCCCCCTGGCTCTGACACCCGGTTCTCAGCCTGGGCTGAAGCCCTGTAAAATCCAGCAGTGGAAGTGAAGGGGGAAAGCACTTCAGCCAGGAAGGGACTCCTTAAGGCCGCAGAAGGGAGAGGGGAAACTTCCTCGGGCTCCTTGGAAACCACTCAGGACTCAAACCAGGGCAGTTTCAGCCCCAAAACCACCTTGACTAGTGTTCAGAGCTGAGGAGACTTCTTTTTTTTCCTTCAGTTTTTTTCCTCCTTGATATTTCTCCTCTGTCTTATCGCCCAAGCCTTCCCTCCACTCAACAAGAGAGGGACAGCGGAGAAAGGGGAAGAGCCAAGAGGTGGGGCGAAAATGGCTAACAAGCGCATGGTTTGGAGCCGGACAGTTTCGTCCCAGGGCAGCCGCGGACAACCTGACTTGCACACAGCCCTCAGCCCGGCTGCCAGCCTGGCCCAGCGCAAAATGAAAATGTGGGTGGGGTCCCTTGTGCAAAAATTACTAAGCATTTCAAGACGGTGATGGGAGAGAGTAAACTGAGCATGGGACCCTGCTTGGCCATGGGACCCTGGGTGATTGCCCAGGTGCCCCTCGGAAGGCACTGCCCCAGGATGATCTCAGGACCTGGTGGCACCTGCCAGGAGGAACCAGATCTCAGGTTCAGCCTCTCCCTGGGGCAGCCTGGGGACAGAAGCGTGCCACCAGAGAGCAGGGAACTTGGCAGCCCCTTGCACGTGTCGGGGAGGGAAGGGCACGTGTTGTTCCAGGACATCTGGAGGAGCAGCGGAAAAGGGAGACCTGAAGGCCTGAGGAATGGCTCTTTTCACTGTATGAGGGTCAGGCGAGGAGAAATCAGCTCCAGATCTCATGGCACTGGGGCAAGCGGGGGCCTGGGGAGAAAAGGGAGCAATTCTAATGACTGGGGCCCCAATTTCCTGCAGTGGGCATGGTCCCAGGGCATTCAGACCCAGCAGCTGCCATCCTGCTGCTCAGGAAGATAGACCCAGACAGGCCAAGGATCCCTATTCGTCCCTGTCACATTCCCAGCTCTGAGTTTTACAGTTTCCAGAGTGAGGAGGAACATGAGCCAGGACTCATCCCGCGAGACCCTCCGGGAAACAGCGCCAAATGACCAGAATGACAGTAGACCATCTTAGAAGCTTCTGTGGGATCTCCCAGGGCCCTGGGGCACTACAGGAGGGAGGCCGTGGTACCTGAGCAAGGCCGGCTGGGCAGGTAGAAAGACCAAGGGCTGAGGGATGGGTGATAGATCACTCTTATAAATTACTATGTGACCTTAAGCTGCTTGACCAACTCTGAACCTTCACCTCATCTGTGAAAATAGGAAAACAGGGACTGTCCCCTTGCTCAACTTCCCAGACACCTGTCAAAACCACAGAGCTTCTCTCTACTTCCTTCCCTCAGCCAGGAGAGAAATCCCTGCACGATGGTCACCATCAGGGGACTGGAGGGAGGCCAGAGGCCTGGGGTCAGTCCCACTTAGGCTCTTGCAAGCTGTGCCATCCCTCACTGGACATGTTTCATTAACACCTACCACGTGCCTACCACATGCTGGGTGCTGAAAGCACAAGAGGGAGGAGAACACAGACAGACCTGCCTTGACCAGAAGGTGGTCGTGGGCCCTGGGAGAGTTCTCAGCAGAGGGAACCCAAGTGCGAAGACTCTGCTGCCATAGGGGGAGGCAAAGGGACCAGTGTGACCAGATGCTCCAGGTGAGGCCGGGGAGGTGGGAGGACGGGAGGCCGGGACACGGATCAGGCCATTCTCCTAAGATCACCGGGAACCCCATGGAGAGCAACGTGGGCTGGAGGCGAGGGTGGGTGAAGGAAGCGTCTCCTAGGCAAGCAGGCCAACCCCTGAAGGGCTGCAAGGGAATCATGGCGGCTTTCCGATATGGCTATTGGGTTGTCCCACGTGGGAACGTGGTGGATGTTCTTCTTGAGCACAGACAGAGGCCTTCCTGGGCTGCTATTGACAGGTGGTAGCCCTCACCCCCCATCTCCCTCTAAGAAACAAAAACAGCACACAACAAAAAATCACCTCTCATCCTTAAAACAGCATAAACGGAAATAAAAAGGGGAAAGCCCAAATTCTCTTTCCTAATCTTCCCATCTGAACCCAAAAGGGGTCATTTTCTAGATTCCTCATTTGGGATGCAAACTCTACTTTATGCTTCTCAGACACGAATCCTCCCCATATTTTCCAGATCCTCCCTCTTCTCCTTCCTGCCCGGAAAACACCCGACCTGGCTCTCCCTCATCTTACTAGGCAACTCGTGCTCCTCTGGGACTTCAGGAAAGGAGAAGGCCCAGAAGGGCAGCCCAGCTCAGGGACCCAGAAGAGAACAGCAGCTGGGGGAGAGGGAGTCCAGACCCCATGCCTGCCGTAGGGCAGTGGGATCACCACTAGCCTGAGCAAGGATGACACCGGCTACCCCGGGGAGCAGCTCAGACCCAAAGTTACTTGTAACATTGAACTTGTTACAGAGATGGAGGCACCGGAGCCATCTTTTGCAGGGGGTTCCCTGACCACATCTCTGTTTTGTGGGAATCATGCACCCCCACCCATAGGATTGGGCTCCCTGAGGCCATATTTATATACTTGACTGAAGGTCATGGCTGACTGGCAAAGGAGAGTTGGGTAGCCAGGGCTAGACTAATCCAGTGCCTTCCCTTGAGTGGACACAGCTCTGAATCCTATGACTTCTGCCTGAGGGACCCTGGACCAGCACACATGTCCTGGGTTCCTATTCCTTCACCTGGGAAATGGGAATAACAACACCGACTACCTACAGAGTAATCCTCTGGATGATCTGATTCAGAACACACTACTCAAAGTCCCGGGCCTGCACCTGGTGCCTAGCTCATCTTCCTACTGTTGATTCAGAACAGGGAGGAAGAGGCAACCATATGGGTCATTTCTTGGTGGAAACACGTGAGCTGCATGTGTGATGCCAAGTTTGGTCACATGCAAACCGAGGAAACGAACACAAGTTTGCAGAGGGAGGGGGAGAGACAGAGACACGCGGTCCAAGAGACACCGGGCAGGGTCAGCAGAGGCGGCATTGGAGAGACAGGGAAAGACCAGCAGGTGGCGACAGGCTGGCAGCTTTGGGGTCTGATGTGGTCTTGCTTCCGCCTGTAGTCTTAGGATGCCCACCTGCCCCTGGGGAACCTTCTAGTGACTATAGTCTGGCTCCACTCACCTGCAGGGGGGCTCTTGCTGTCACGTGCTCCTTGTGGCTCACAGGTGAGGAGGGAGCATGTCTGCTCCCTGAATGACAGGACCCTGGTTCTCTTGAGCTGCCCCTGCCGCACTGTCCCCCCCCACAGCTGGGATCCCAGCACGGAGCACAACCTCACAGGTGCAGCAAATGAACACACGTGCTAAGGAACAGGAATGACGATACTCTAGCGAAAGAGTGCTAAGGTGCACTAGCTAAGGTGCCCAGGTCACCCGGTCCCATCCCCGTCCCATAGGGTCTCTTCCTAACCCCGCCTGGTGGCCATGTCCCCAGGGGGCCTCACCCACCTGCAGGATGAGCAGCATCTGGACAATGGACGGGGGTGGCGGGGACCGAGCCAGCAGCAGCACATCCCCCAGCTTCACCTTCAGCAGCACCAGGTCACGGAAGCCCAGCAGGGAGATCTGACGGATGGTCAGCTCCTGGCCCTGGAGAGGCGAGAGGGGGCAGCGCTGGCAGGTGAGAGCCAGCTGGACAGGCCACCAACACAGGATCCAGGACATCCAGTATGAACAGAACACCAGGACGGGACAGGACGAGGTATGTGCAGAACTCGGGGAGGGTGGGGGCGCTGCCAAAGAGCCAAGGGCTTGGCCCTGGTCCTTCCCAAAGAAAGCTTCATTTACAGTAAGGTGTGACTCTACCTGCCTGAGTGACCCAAGATGATACAAGGCACATAAATGGGGACCATGCTGTCATGAGTTTTGTGGTGGTGGGGGGGGGGGGGCAATCAGGAAGGAAGAAGAGAGAGGAAGATGGGGGGGAAACGAGAGAAAAGATCAACACCCCACCTTCCAGGCTGCTTCCTCAACTCTGTTCAGTATGTGAGCCCTTAGCCTGTACCAGGCCAAGCAGGAAAACGCAGGGTGTGGGTGGGGGCTGGAAATAACTAATAATCCTAAGAGCTGATAATTTACTGAGCTCCAGGTGCTAGGCAGGACTAGTATTTTAGACGGAACTAACACGATTAATCCCCACCCTTTGCGACAGGTACTGTTATGAAACCTACTTCACACATGAAACCCCTTGAGCTCAGAGTTATGGTTCTAGCCCCAGGGTAGAGCCGGATCTCAAACCTTAACTCTTTGATTTTAGGGCTCCCGAAGTTTCTCAAAGCAGAAAGAGAAAAGAGGGTCTCTCTCCTAGACTCCCCTTGGCATGTACACACACAGCACACACCAAAAATGGGCTGCTCTTGGCGGAGCCCAAGAGATCAGAAGGGACCTGCCAAACCGGATGTCGCTTTTCATCCCTCAGGTCCGCCAAGGCTTAAGGAAGATCTACATTTACTAGAACTCCTCAGGGTTTCACAGAAACACAGAGTGCTTTTGTCATCCCCGCATCCCCTCCTCCTTGGCCCCTTTGGTCCCCAGAGATACACACAACCGCCCCGGCACCTTCCGGGCTTGGGTCAAACACCCCTTCTTTGACTGCCTTCCCTGCCCGTCTCCAATGGCAGCGGTGCTCCCCCACCCCAACTTTGCCTTTTCCAAGGCGCTACAGTCCACACTGACCTCTGACCTCATAACTATCTGTACCCTCGCTTCATCTCCCAAGTTCCTTTCGCTTTCTAAGGTAGGAAAATGAAGGCAAGCTTCCACATCCTTGAACACAGTAGGTCTTCAAAACCCCATCTGTCCACAGAGGAACTAGGTCTGACACAGACACCTACACAGACAGGGGATCCTCTAAGGAGGATCAAGCTGGCCTGACAGACATCTCAGTGTGTTACTATCAGCAATGAGGACCCGAACTCTGGGCCTCTCAAGGTGGGGTATCTGGGTCAGCAGCAGCACTTGGGAAACTGGGGGGGGGGGGGGGGGGGGGGAGGGGGGCGAGTTATCTATCGCTGGAGCTTGTAATTTTCCAAGAGAAGCAGGCTGGGTAACATCCCAGACCCGCACAACTGGGATCCCGCCTGGATATATGTCAGTGAGGGCCTTTCTTGGCCATCTGATGACCGTACCAGGGCCATGCCCACTCAGATGCCACACTCCCATTCCAACCCATCTGGATACCCACACCTTGGAATTCCATGCTCACGGGGTCCTAAGACAGACACTCAGGTGTACACACCCCCTCCAGTAGGGTTGCCAAATAAAACGGAGAATGTCCAGTTGAATGTGAATAATTTTTTAGTAGAAGTATGTGCTAGATTTTGCATTATTCATTGTTTATCTGAAATTCAAATTTAACTCAGCATCCTATAATATTATTTGCTAACTCTGGCCTCGTTACCACCCAGGCTGGTCTTCTTAGGACCCAACGTGGGCCTAGGAGTGACCATTACCGGGAGGGGAGACGTTTGTGGGGATCGGAGCTGAAATGACCCCATACATGCTCCAAACCCTCTCAGAGGGGTACAGGACGGAGCTGAGGAGGGGATGAAGAGAGCAGTGAGCTAAAGGTCAGACCTCTTCCTGGAACTACTTGGGGCAGGTCAGAAACAGGATATGGAATCTGTAGGCATAACCTCCCAATTTTTATACATTGATATATATTTAATGGAATTCCAAGTTCCCATACAACATCATCCAGAGCCAGAAAAGCATGTGGGCCCTTATGCCCAGCACATATCGTTGCCAAGGGCTGTGCTGCTGCTGGGCCCCACACCCCCGCTTCAACAAAGCCCCCTGGAGATCTGCACCTTCACCCCAGTGTGTAGACCAGGGGCAGGATAAATGGAGGATGGAGATGTGAATCCTGGAGAGAACAATCTATCAGTCAACCTGACTGCAGAGGTGTCCATTCTGACCAGGCAGTGACCAGTCCTGTTATCAGCCTCTGCAGAAAGGTGGAGGAAGTCAACTCAAGTGTCAGGATAAGCTCTATCTTTGAGTAAGAATACTAAGGAGATGCTGCTCATTTTTTGCTGGAAGTCCCACAGGTTGCAGATGAAACAGAGCTCTGCGCAGAGAAGTGAAATGAGTTTGCCAAGCCCAGCTACCGATGGAGTCCAGTGTCCTTTCTGCTCCCTCCTGTGGCTACTCGTCTTCAGGCATCCATCCTTTGCGGGAGGCAAGCAACATGATTCCCTTCCCACAATCTGGGACAACAGCTTCCGTGGGCTTCAAAGAAAGGGAGGGGGAAGAAAAGAGAAAAGAGAAAAGTCTCCCTGCCCTATGTTCTCTACTTCTGAAACAACCTGCTCCAGGAATACACAAGCAGACTCAAAACCAAGAGCGCGACGAGAGCCTACAAACTGCTGGTCAAGCGGGCACTCTCCCTTTGCTTGAGGCTAGATGCTAAACATAGACCAGAGAGCCCTCCAGAGAGCACCGAGGTCCTTAGCCAACTCAGGCGCCCAACATCCTGCCTCTGCCCCGTTCACCAGGAGGCGCCAGCTGGCCAAAGGCGGAGGAAGGAGACAGAGCGCCGAGGCCGGCAGGAGGCTGCTCCTCAGTGAGACTGACCTGAACCGGATAAAATATTGCCTGCAGGGTGGGGAGAGTCTCAGTGAAGAAGTGGTCCCACACTTCAGCCAGAACCTCAATGCGATTTTCACCTACACGAGGGCGAGAAGATGGGAGGGGAGAAAGAAAGAAAAGAATTTGTCATTACTTGCAGGACAGGCTAGAGACAGTCCCGTGTCAAATGCAGCATGGGGACAGGGGCACAGAAGCAGCTCACTATCTACATTTGCTCTAGGAGGCATTACCACAAGTAAACGTGGGATTGGATGGGAAGACTTCACGGAAAGTAGACAAATATGTCTTCTATCCCCCCAAGCCAGAAAAGGGAGCTGAAGTTTGGAAATCACGTGACAACTGGTGCCATCACAGGAACGGTTACAGCATTCTCAGGCACTGTGCTAAACGACTTATCTATAGGCCATTTTATGAGTAAACTCTATGACATCATTTTATAGGCTCAGAGAGGCCAAGGGTCTAGCTCAACATCACACAGCTAGAAGGCAGAGCTGGGATGCCAGAGCCCATGCTCTTGACAGAGTCAATCTGGGAGGATCATGAACACAGTTATTTACTCTTTTCTTTTTCTAATCACAACAACGCTGTTTTTGTGTTTGTTTTTGTCTTTTGTTTTTGAAATTCTGGATTCGAGCTATCAGTACAGGGAGGAGAAAGAAGGGCCTAGAAAGTGTCACTTCCACCCACTGGTTTGCAATAACCAGAATCCAGGTGGAGGGTGGGACATAGCACACTCTGCAGGGGTCACCTGCAAGACACAGGACCCACCTGATGCTGCGCCTATTCTCACCCCTGGGACCCAGAAGGCTGACCACAGTCAGGCACCAGTCCCGGGCTGCCTGTACACGGGTCACCCCAATGCCACCGGAAGGCAGTTGCCAGGAACTTTGCACCTGCAGGAAGGCAGGCACGGGCAGAGAGAGGGGCCCGCACGGTGGCTGCTTTTTAATGACCTAGATGACAGAGCTGATTGAGCACTGTCTTTGCTCATCTGAGGCAGAGAAACTGGGTCAGCCAAGATTAGACACCGAGAGATACGTTTGGCAAAATACTGCCAGTTCCACTGAACAGATCTTGAAAGATTCATTTAGCATCTTCTGCCTATTAATTTAATGGACAATAAAAGCAGTGGTTGGGAGAGCAGAGCAAGGGCATAACTAGCAGTGAGCAGGGCCAAAGATGTGCAGAGTTTGAAAGGTCAGAGAGAAACACACTAGGGGGGGGAATGCAAATCCATAGCACCCTTTAATTTCCCTCCTGGACCGCTAATTACAGTCGGTTGGAATTGCTTATTGACTTCTCTGTCCCCTCCACTAGAACGGGAATGAGTGCATGAGCCCTATCCATCCTGCTCTGCCAGATGGATCAATAAGTCCATTTTTAGAAATCTTTTAGTAAATGAATGGCAAGGATCAAGTGTATAGGTTTTCCCAGATGCTAAGGCCAGTGAGTAAAAGGAGGTTACCATTTAATCCAAATATGGGACAGGACAGAACAGGGCTAAATAATTCGCTCCAACATTTTCCTTTGCTCTTAGATCAAGAAAACCTCTACAAAATGGGCATTCTGGTGGGCAGGGGCAGGAGTCTGTTTCCTTCTTCTGCAACCTTACCCTTGACCTTTCCCTTTGACCTTTGGGCCCTACTATATGGATTTTACCTCAGCCCTTAATGCTCACCATGATCCTTCACACCACAGGGCTTTTGCATATGCTAGTCCCTTTGCCTAGACTGTTCTCTAGCCCCCACCCCACTCTTCGCCTGACTTTCATCTGTCTGTCCCTCTAATTTTAGCTCCAATACTGCCTCTATAGCAAAGTCACCCACTGGTCAAACCCTCCCCCTATGGACTATAGTCCTGGTACCTGTTGCAATTACAGTTTTATATTTGATGATGATTTGATTAGTATCTCTCTCCACCACTGGTTGTGAACTCCACGAGGGCCTGGAATCCTACGATGGCTTTGTTCAGCACAGTGTCCCCAGCACCTAGCAAAGTGCCTGGTATGAAGTTGACCAAAAATCAACATCTGAATGCACAGATCTTTTCAAACGCAGGCTATGCTAGTTCGCAGCAGGGAGGAGTCGAGGAGGTCAAAAGGAACATCTGAGATGTTAGCTCTCATCCTGGTACCCAAGAACAAGGTGAACCCAACCTGGATAACGTCCTTCCCAGGAGAAAGGGCTCCTCCAGCTCCTTTACTGATGGCCTGTATCCTAAGCCTTC
>RCUC01137357.1:0-38524 GCA_003697995.1 Taxidea taxus jeffersonii | reverse complement strand
ACATTTGAGGAACATTCCTTTAATTTATGAGGACCTAGATCAGAGTACCTGCAATAGAAACTGACCTATGGAATCAAGGTAACAAAACATTCACAAATGTTTTGGATTTTCAGGGCTTTTCCTTGTAAAGCATGACTGATTTTTGAAATATTTGCTGCAAGTCTTTCAGAAACATGTTACACATTTCTGTACCTTATTAAACAAAGATTCAGAACCAAACTTGTCTTTTCTTGAAAACTCACAACAACCATAGCGAATGACACTTTTTGTGTCATGCAGTGTTTTTCTGTCTTTTCTCCAGTTTCCAGGTGTGGCTTTATAAGGGGCTAGCGAGCCTCCTGCAGCTCTCTTGCCTTAACAAACTGCTGATTTTAATCTACTGGAGCTGGCAAGATAGATAAGCAAGTAGGCCACAACTGTATGCCAAGTACATCAGAAGGCTAGGAGATGAACCAGGAGGGCCTCTCTGTCAAAGCACGACCTTCAACTTTTGTGCTTTATCACAGCCATTTCAACAATCCAGAGTGACCCTTCACTCTTTCCTCCCAACCTTTCCTTCCTTCCATCCTTCCCTCCCTCCCTTTTCCTTACCCCCTTCCTTCCCCCCCCTTTCCTTCCTTTCCCACTCCTTCCTTCCTTCCTCTCTTTTCCCACCCTTCCTCTCTTCCCCTCTTTCTTCCTTCCCTTTTTCCTTCTCTCTATCTCTTTCTCTTGCAAACTGACTGGATTGCTCAGCTATTTCTGTTGTTTCCTTGAGTGGAATACCCTAGTAGAAGACTGACCTTCAGATGAGTACAAGTCAATTACATTTTCACTCTTTCATTAGTGTACTGTGTCTTTGTTTCTGAGAAATATATTTAAGTCCAAGATAAGGATGCTTACTGGAATTTAATTTAAAATAATTTAAAATTTGTGGCATGAAAATTCTGGGGCAGAATTTAAAGCCTCCTTTATATACATTGACCACATTTGTATATTTTGTTTCTTGCAAAATTTAAGTTGAAATTGTAGATCATTTTGTGTAACGTGCACTTAGAGAAATGGCTTTTATACTAGTTGTATAAATTGTGCTAATTACCAAAGATTTTTTAATTTAACTGGGAAAGAAAAAGGAGACATATTATAATTTCAGAATAAAACTGTACTATTAATTACCAATCTCTATTGCTGTTTACATTCTGTATTGACAAACTTAATTTGCTGAGGGCTAAAAATTGATCTGTCCAGACTCATTTCCATTACAGTTAAAGTCATTATGTGAAACAACAGCAGCATTTGCAAAGGAGAAACGATGTATCTGTCTTCGCAATTAACTAGGAAACTTGGCAATTTGGCATTTCAGTCTACTGGGTCCTTCTTGTAGGGAATGTAATTGTTAAAGATGAGATATTCTCAAATGGCAAATCCCAACCACTGAGTTAACCTGTGCTCTGTCAGTAAGGTTACATTGTGTACCCCTGTGTGACTAGACCTAAGTGTGACTCTAGACTTTTTCTTTGTAGGTCACCAATTAATGTGTATCTATCTATAGAACCAGGCACTAAGGAATACAAAATTATAAGAAAGGTACAGCCCCTATCCCTGAGGACCTGCTATTTTGCTAGAGAGATAAGACAAATGAATAAAACACGTGGTGAAGCAAATGTGATGCATGAAGATAGCACATAGGGATTTCTTTCTGGGCTTAAGTTGCTAGGGTAGATGTTAGGTGAAGAAGGAGGTGAAAGAGATCAGTGTGGGCTCGCGTTGAGGGAGGAAGCCATGCTCGATTATGACCTTGAGTACTTTCTTAAAAGGAGGGAAGCCAGAGGCAGAGACAGTTCACTAGAACCCTGCCCGAGGTGGAGGCTCCCAGGATGCATGAAGTCAGAGTGAAGGTTAGTAAAGACCCTGAAGGATGCAAAGGAAAGTGGTGATGCAGTAACTATCCTTTTGACTTGAGAGGATGTTGCTGGAGTGAGGATCTGTGGGTGGTGCAGTGCTAGAAGAGGCAGGCTCATCCTCAGCGCCTGTGGCGGGGAAGAAGGGGTTGAGAGAGATATTGTCAGGGCTCCAATTGGGGACCTTTCAGGAAAGCAGATGTTCTTGGGCTGGGTTCCCTGGAAGCAGAGCCTGAGATGGGGATTCTGGTGCAGCTGATTTATTAAGGGAGAGCTCTTAGGAGAAGGGAGGGAGGGAAGCAGAGTAGGGCAAGGGAAGAAAGAAAAAAAACGGGCTTTCTTACCACTAAATTGAGGTTCAGGCTGATCCCATGGAGAGGTCTAGAATGTCAGTGACACCAGAGGACTGTTCTGACTGATGAAAAGGGGCCAAGCTTTTGTACTCTGTGTACTTTGTTCATTAACCAGCTACAGGTTGCCTCCAGGATTGGTGGGGAGGGCACAACCTCCCGGTTTTTCCAGGCAGGTAGCTTCTGTCTGTACAGGCAATTCTCTGGCAAATGGGGCAGGCAGCAAGGCTTTGGCAGGCAATATCTACACATCTGGGGAAGGGTTACACTTGCCCAGGAAAGAGGATTCGGACAGGGCACCAAGGGATCTACCACACAGATCTTCTTACTCTCAAATAAAATCCTCTTTTTCCAGTTTCTCCTCCCAGTGGCTCACTTACACTCACAAACCAACACTCTCACAATTACTTAGAAGGTAAAAGCAGTGTACCCCCCCAAAAAAATCCCTCCCCCACTCCCCAGGGATCTACTGCTGTCATATCCCTTTTGTGTCTGGTTGTGCCTGATTCCCAGCCTAAACTGAATATGAAATAGCAAAAGAGTTTATGTCTGTTATAGTCAGCATCAGACAGAGGGTGAAGGGGCCTTTGGGACCCATCCCATAGGTAATAATAGCCCTGGCTTTGGGGACAGGAATCACTTATTGTTTGGATAAATTGGTGGATATTTAGAAGATTACTTTACATGTAGGAAGACAGGTTCATGTTCATCTTCTCAGGGGTGCATGTACAAAAGCAAATGCAATTTAGTATCATCCAGACCCAAGACAACAAATGCCTCACCCACCTAGAATTTTAGTGTTGGAGAGATAGGAGCAAGAAGATTTCTGGCCAGATGTTTTAACTCTGGTTTCCCATTAGAAATCTGGGAGAACTTAAGCAAACAAAATACAACAATACCTATGTGGATTAAACAAAATCTTGGTGTAGGGAGAAAATCAGTAGGCATTGCTCTTTTGTTTTTTTAATTCCCAAGAGACTATAATGTACAGCCAGGATCTGTTCTCAATCAGATAACTGTTATTATTCAACAATCTGCCCAGAGCTCTGTGGATTAAAAAAAACAAGCACGTGTTTTTGTTCTTGAGTCCGAGGACTTCAGCTGGCAGTATTTCTTGTCTAGGCTCATGCATCTGGGGTCAGCTGTGTCTGGGGTAGATGGTTCTGCTAGGCTTGGTCAGAGTCTCACCTGGTTGGGGGTCATCAGGCTGGTAACTGTACTAAAGTGGCTGTAGCTGAGACAGTGGGGTTCTGCTCCGTGTGGTCTCTCATCCTACGGGGTAGCCCAGCACATTCAGATGGTGGCTTGGTAAGGGTTTCAAGAAATAGGGCAGAGATAGAAAATCTCTTGAGTTCTCAGTTCAGAACTGGGCAGGCTTCTCTTTACTCCAGTCTGTTGGGCACAACAAGTCCCAAGGCTGGGTCAGAGTCAGGGAAGGAAGGAACTCCAAAGTTAGAGGGTGTGTGTGTTGAGAGAGGGAGATTGATGATTGAGGCCAGCAATGCATTCAATCTACCACTTAGACCAAGGTCCCTAACTTTATGGTAGGACAACTGACTGTTAAAGTAGTTAATTTAAGACTTAGCTATTTCATCCACACATCTATTCAGTATCCCCACCCTCCCCCTGTCATTCACACCTCTTCATTATGGGCAATATTTGAACTTTGGCATCTAGCCATGGCAGAGACATTTTAACACACAGTATGCACCTATTCTATATATATTTTTTAAAAAATCTAATTCTCTTGAATTATGTTTATTCTCTGGACTCAGTTTACGAGACTAGATTCACAGATAGATGGACAAGTGCAAGCACATACTTGAAATTCATTTTCTAAAGTAGTAATTATGGAGTATTCATCGTAAAGTATTAACAGCTGGAGTATGTTCCAAGAAAGTGATCATGGAATTTAATCTCTCACATTTTGGCAATTCATAGCCTTGTGATATTTCTGTGCATTTCCTTACCTGAAGAACTGTTGCTCTGAAGGGAATGGGAGGGTTATGGGGTGGGGGGGTGAGGTGAGTTTCCTGGTGTCTCTTCAATCTGGACAGAAACATGTTGAAATAGATTATACACCTACAGATGACCTGTCATTCATTTTCCAGCCATTTTTCAAAATGAATATTAAGTATATTGTTTTATCTTTGGGATTTTTCCATAATTGATGCCTTCACCATCTGGCCCTACTTAATCTCATCCCCTCTAGCCTAAAATCTGGCTCACCTGGAGTCATTCCTGACCCCTTATTCATGCTCATGTTGTTTTTCCCACTTACTCCATCTCCCTGGGATGCTAGACCTTTCCTCTCCTCTCTAGTCTTTCAAATCCTACCATATTCGCAAGAAGCTACTCAAACTGTCCTTGGGATCTCTTGAGACTGTTGGGGCCATGCTAATTCTTTCATCCCTTGAATAGCCATGTAACTTATTATCTGAACGTGCTGACGCCATTCTGTCTTGAATAGCTGTCTGGCAGGTTTGGATACATAATCACGCCTCATCAGATTGGCCTGGGAGTCTGGGTCAAGCCAGGTCAACTGCTTCGACTGCTGAGCAATAGACAGTAGTCATAGGAATGTCAGCTCCTTGAAACCAGGCTGTCCACCAACCAGGCTGTCCACCTGCTGTGCTCATTACTATATCCATGGGATTTAGCATATAAAAGATGCTCAGTCACATCTCTTGGTTGAATGAAGATGAGCAGGCAATCAATAAATTCTTGGCATATCAATCAAGAAATTGGTATTTCAGCAATAAGAATCAACAAAAATGTTAACATTTTGAGTGTGTGTGTGGAATCCAACATTTGTCCATCCTTTCTATTGACAATGAGCCCCTATGACATGGAAAACAATTTATCAGACACTGGGTTGGGGGGGTGGGACGGGTCAAGCATAAACAAGACCTAGCCCTGAAAGACCTGCAGGCTTGGGTAGGGAGAGCATCATTACTGAGTGACTTTTGTAGACGAGGTGCTAATGCTGGTGGTATTGGATGATTGGCTTGTGTATCAGCCACTGAAGTAGTGTTAAGGGTCTTACACTCAAAGGTATATGGTTATTGGTTCCCAAAAACCTAGGGACTTTGCACAAGACATTTAACTCTTCTGGGCCTCAGGGTTCTCATCTATGAAATCAGAAAAAGATCTTGAAGAAACCCTCTAATTCTTCTTTTCTCTGACTGGATTCTCTTAAGAAAGGCTTAGCATCCCTCTGATGGAATGACATGGTCTTAAATCTGTGGTAACAAATAAAAAATCAGAAAGTGTGCCATCATTCTTCTGTTTTCCTGGTCTGCTTCTCATCGCCAGCATGACCGTTCTCCATCTCACCACGAGAACATTAAAGTTCTCAAGGCAGCCCTGGAGGACATTCACCAGAACGCTGTTCAGCATAGTGCTGTCCTGTCTGCGATCCTGTTTGTTAAAGCAAAAACAAAACAGCAAGAACAGAAGTGTTTATTTCTTCCTGACTGGGCCTGATCTAATGGGTATTTTGTTGAATCCCATTGCTCATCCACCTACCCAAATGTTCTCTTTGAATCTGCCCAGGAACATAATGTAATGTTTGGTAATTTATCACCATTACTAGTTCCCACAGACTGAACCAACGCATAATGGAATGCTTGTTTCCAGTAGTCCTAGACCTCAATCCAGAAGCCTTTTCCCCAGGGGCAGTCACACATGACCCTATCCTTTGTGAGTCAAGAAGAGTGGCCTGTTTCCCCCCAGATTCATCTTAGCTGCCATCTTCTTGGGGCCTCCCCTCACCCCATTTCTTTGAAGGGTGTCCTAGATTTACAAACTCCCAGATTGAGGATGTTTTATAAACTTGGCCCTAAATGGGGGGCAGATACTGCACATCATTACATTGGTACATTAACCTGTTTAAAACCTTGGCAAGGATTGATTATTTTAATGCATGTCTTTCTGAGCCTCTCAGCATTGAAAAACACTTTGTTTCTAGGATTGTGTTTGCCTGCCCTCCCACACAACGAAGCAAATGTCTCCATGACAGATGGGCTACCCTGCAGCCCTCAAAGTCAGCAAACTAAAGGCTTATTAAGCTAGAGGGAAAACAAAGTCCAGAAGCCTCTATGGAAAGCACCCTTTACTTACCCTATTTGGTCATTTATGGGTCTAAGTTGGCTGAAATCTATATATGCATGGAGATTGTAGTCTCCTTGTGAACTGGAGGCTTTGGCTGGTCAACATTCAATGGGCATGCTTGAGGTTATCCTCTGGCAAATATCAAAATTTTGTTCCAGAAAACAGGCTGGTCAGATTAGTCTGTGAGTGAGTTTGTCATCATGAATGCAGAATACTGCCTGTGGGAAGTAGACAGAGGTCTCCCTCTCTGGTGAGGGGAAAAAAAAAATCTCTGCCCAAGGGTGTTTAAGGTGTGTGTCTGTTAGAGGCTGTCTTCTTGATGACATCCAGGACCCTGAGAGGGACTCACATTTACTTGTTCATCCAGTGGCTTTCCCACTGGAGTGAAAGGCAAAGGATTTACAATGGCTGTAAAACTTTGGAGGGTCTGCCCCCCCCCCCCGCCCCTCCTCTGACTGCCTCCTAACCCAACTAGTTCTAACTACAATGCCATCCTCACTTGTTTTGGTTACCTGGCCCTTTCACCACCCCAAAACAGAGTGGCTAAAAACAAGAGCCGTCATTTATTTTGCTCACAATTCTGCAATTTGACCAGGAGTCAGCAGAGAAGGCTCATTGCTGCTGTCCATGGTATCAGTGGACGGGGCTCAACAAAGGGCTGGAGGAGCAGCTTCCAAGACTACACATTCACCTGGCTGCTGGCCATTGGCTGGAGTCTCAGCCTTAGTCCCTCTTCTTGTGGGCTTTGGTGTGGCCTGAGCTTCCTCACAGCATGGTGGTTGAGTTCCCAGGGTAAGCATCCCAAGAAAGAGAGCCAAGCAGAAGCTTGATGGTTGAACTCCCAGGATAAGCATCCCAAGACAGAGAGCCAAGAAGAAGCTGTACTCCCTTTCATGAGCTTGCCTGGAAGTTGCCCAGTGTCACTTTAAAAAAAAAATATTTTATTTATTTATTTGACAGACAGAGATCACAAATAGGCAGAGAGGAGGTGGAGAGAGAGAGGTGGGGGGAAGCAGGGTCCCTGCTGAGCAGAGAGCCTGATGTGGGACTTGATCCCAGGACCCTGAGATCATGACCTGAGCCAAAGGCAGAGGCTTAACCCACTGAGCCCCCCCCGCCCCCAGTGTCACTTCTGTCATGCTTGTTCTACTCTACAAGTCAGGGCAGGCACAAAGCCCTGTCCACATCCAGGGAGAGGAGACAAAGACTTTACCTCTTGATAGAGGGTAACAGAGGGGAAGGCTCTGGAAGGTCATATGGGATGGGCCATATTGTGGTGCCATGTTTGGAATATAAAACCTGGAACTGTCCCTTCAGTACACTAGGCATGTTATCTCTCAGTGCTTAGTCTTTGCTTTCTCTTTTTCTAGAATGCTCCTCCCTTAGATATGCATGTGGCATACTTCCTCTATAGCTTCGGTTCTTCAGTAGTTTCTTCTCTTCAAGGTCTTCCCTGGGGGGGCCTAGGCAAAATGAAACCCTGCCCCACTTCCTAATCCCTTTCCTGCTTGCTTTTTCTCCATAGAACTTGGCACAATCTACATACTGTATATTTTACTTATTTATTCTGGTTTTATCTTTTTTACTTTACCGTTCTCTTCATTAAATTGTAAGCTTCCATTAAGGGAAAGGATTTTAGTGTCTTATTCATTGCTGTTTCCCCAGAGCTACTAGAGTGCCTGGCACATAGTTGTGGACTCAATAAATATTTGTTTGAGTAAATTAATGAACATCTGCCATCATAAGACACAAGAAGTGGCAGTGACCATTTGTTCTCATTTACTATGATCCATAGGTCCTGAGTGCTGTCCCAGGCATATAGATACTCTATGATGATTTAATTAATGAACTAATTAAATAAATATAGTGGTTTTTAAACTGTTTCTCAACTTGAGAAAAATCAACAATAAACCAGCAGTATTCCATCTACTGTCATGTATTCCCTGTGAGTCCCTACTCCTTGTCTGCAAAGACACAGTGCCAGCCAATGGGGATATTAAATTCTGCCCTATCAGTGCTACTCCAGCTTCCTGTTAGAGCTGGAAAGTAGTAAGAATGGAAGGAGGAAAAATCACAAGGGTTGCCCAGGAGAATAGACAGAACTCTGGCAGTGATCTTGCCTCCATTGTTCGTCATCTGAAAGGGTTGACCTGTATGTCATTTGGAAGGTGCCTTTCCCCCAATCTGGTTCCATGTTTGCAAGTTCAGATGTCCTAGAAAATGGCAAGAAAGCAGGAAGACAATTACTTCAAATGTTATCATGTCATTGATGGGGCACTTCTGCTGTCCATGAGGAATGGCCTCTTTTGTTAACTCATGGCTCTTTAGATAAGTATTCCCTGCCTGAGCACGTTCTCAGGACGTGTTTGGAATAAAATAGTGACATTACAAAATGTATTAATAAAGGGTCTTTTAAATTGTATGTGCTCTTGAGTTTTTGTTAAATAGTACTCACTAAAGCATACAAGTTGGAATCAGGCTGGAACACCCTAGACCCATTGACAGGTATATTTCCCAGAAGTTCAAAAGGAGTCTGTTCTGAGACAGGCTTGCAGTGACATTTCAGTGTGTGTACTGTTTGACAATTTCTCCTCCCTGCCAAAGTAGAGAGAAAAGAGCCACGGCCCCAGGCAGCTTCAGGTTGGTAGACAGTAACATAACAATGACCTACATATGTCACCTGAGTCAGGTCAGCAACATATAGGGTCTCCATCACTCCCTGTTGCCTTAAGACCCTGGATCTGGAAATGTCTAGAAGAGAGACAAAGGGTGGCCCATTCTCCAGGTCTGGTGGATTGTGTGAGGTTAGGGGGTTCCCAGGGCTCTGCTAAGGCTGATTCCTCCTCAAGCAGAGGTTACAAGAAGGAAAGGACTGACATGCTTTGAGCTCCTTCTGAGACTAGGTGAGGAGAATATAAACTATTAATGTAATTTATGGGCAGAAGCACTTTGAATATAAATGAAGCAACCAATGGCCCTTTTGATTGGCATTTATATCTCCTTTTATAGAGATCACATAGAGTAGTGTTATAATTCTTGACAGTTTTGATTGTAAAATATATGGGACTTTAAGCTCTCTGGAAGAAAGCAAATATGATTAATATTAATAATGGACAATTAAATACACAACAGATACGAGTAATATGTTTTGTATTTATATAGCTATTGTTTTAACACATCGGAAAACACTATATGCTTTATTGTCAGGAATGCAGTAATAATAAGACAGTATATTATTTAGGTCACATAAAAGAAGACATTCAAGCTAATCCCTAAATCCTATTAATTTCTTTACTCCCATTACAGAAAAAACAATAGACATTTGACTCTACTATTCAAACTAATGTATTCAAAGCAACGTGCCTGATTAAAGACGTAGATCAAAATTCAAGTAAGTTGGTTCAAATGCAGTCAGTACCATAGTCATTTGGAAGTGTCAAGGAAGATTGGATCTCTAAAAAATAAATAAGACACTGAGAAAAATCAACGTATATTAATATCACAGTGGTGAGCATGTTTTGTGTTTTGTTTTTTTTCTTCTATATGCAGGATGCTGAGTGAAGTAACTGGGCTCTGTCAGCAAAAATACGGTTCTAATAAGAGTGTGTACTGTTATGGGGGAAACTATTTCAATAGAAAATGCACATCCCTTAGATTATATCTAGGACTTGGAAAATTGCAAAATGTTTTACCACTTCTATTTCCCAGTTCCTCTTCCCTTCCCATGACTCTGTCCATGGCCATGTGGGAAAAAGTAGAAGATGACACAAGAAAGAATGGATATTCTGCTTTGTCTTTAGGTCAAAATAGAACAAATGAACAAGTAAATACTGCATATTATCAGATCTTCATCCCAAAACCATCTTTAAAAAAATATTATAGGTAAAGGGTGAAAAAGCAGTTGAAGTAAAAATGTTAATAACATGTAGAAAATGTGATCCCCCTAATAAATAAATGACTAGTATACACATGGTATTCTGAAAAGTCCTAGTCATGTGTTAGAGGTGGGACTTAAATTTGGGTCTGAATTTTTTTTTTTAAACCAAAGAAAGAAGACAACGTGAACAGTTATAATTTACATACGTGTAATTACTCTTCTTAGGAAAACACACCTGTTTTATTTTCTAAGATTTGAAAGAAGCTTTTGTTTTGATTTTATTCATATTATTTTTTGTTGTTTGTTTTGTCTTCATTCCCATGTGGACTTTAAAATAATATTCTGGTGATAGACCCAGAAATAAATTCTCCCATCCCAACCCCTGTGCAGTTTTCTGTGGTGTGGAAAGCCCGTTCCATACAAGGGATTGTTATGACTCTTCAATGCTCTGTTTACCTCTGAGGTCATATGCCTTATTTTTAGTGATGTGCCCAGTAGCCTTTGCTGCATAGACAAGGTATTCCAAAACTTCATGGCTTACACCAAACAATTATTTATTTAATCACAATTCTGTAGGTTGGCAGTTTGGGCTGGGCTAGACTGGGCCATTCCTCCTCTCCACATCTGGAAGCTCAGCTGGAACTGAGTGGGCGGGGCTGACCTCACTCACATGTTTGGTGGTTGGCAGGCTGAAGGCTGGGGTGCTTTGTCATTCCTCCATTTCACCTTTCCAGTAGGCTAGCTTGGGCTCCTTCAAACTTCTATTTCAGAGTTCCAGGTACATTGGAAATAGAGCAAGCCTTACTTAGTTGAGTGCAAGGCACTGTTCAGGCCTCTCTCAGCATTATATTTGCTGATGTCTCATTGACAAAAGCATTACATGGTCAAGTCCAGATTCGAGGGATGGAAAAGCAGACTTCACTCATGAAGGCAGGACCTGCAATCAATTTGAATTTTGAATTTGAGGCTTTCTTTTCTTTTTTTGTTTCCTTCCTTCCTTCCTTTTTTCTTTTCTTTCTTCTTTCTTTCTTTCTTTCTTCTTTCTCTCTTTCTTTTCTTTCTTTCTTTCTTTCTTTCTTTCTTTCTTTCTTTCTTTCTTTCTTTCTTTTTCTTTCTTCTTTCTTTCTTTCTTTCTTCTTTCTTTCCCCCCTCTCTCCTTTCCTTCTCTTTTTTCCTTTGTTCCTTCCTTCGTTCCTTCCTTCCTTTCTTTGTCATTCTATTGCCAAGTTCAATTTTGCTGCTACCGCTGGAGGGAGAGGACCACCTCTCCTTGCTGACACTGTAGCTTAAAGGAAAGAACTGTAGCTTCTACTCCTTGCCTAAAACCCAGTGTACCCTGGGGAGGTCACCTGTGGGGCCTCTGAGATGCTCTTTCAGAAAGAGGAATTCACCTCATCAGTTGAGACAGCAGGGACTGAGAATGCATCTGATCTAAGAGGTGTGAGGAGAGCAAGGAGAATATAGAAATGAATAGAAATAATGCAGGTGGAAATTGTGTGGATGAACATGTGGGCATGCGCACAGGAGAGGTGAGGGATGAATGACCTTGAATTTCAGTGTTAACCGGCTTTATTCCTTTGAGGGCAAAGGAGAATCATTGAACAATTTTAGACTTTTCTAAATCATCTCCCAAGTGTATACCAGGTTGTGGTTTAAGATAGATCCCAAAACATTATCACAAAGCATCCTTTCTTTGGCAGGACCTTTCAAGATGCCTTCTTTTATTTCTGGAAGTTCCCAGAGGCATCTCAAATGTTTTTACAAATACAATCTTCTTAGCTACCATGTGGTGTCTACCATTTTCTCTGCCACGGTCCCCTGCAGGGATGTCAGCTGCAGAGGCCGCTGATGCTGGCAAATGCCCTTTGAAGATTCTGGGGATACACATGTGCTGATGCAGGCTTTGTCTCCCACTGGGGATGAAAGTGCTAGCATCAGCATTGTTGGGTCTGCAGATGCCCCTTGTATTCTTACAGCCTTGTAAAGGTTTTCCTACAATGACCGCCTATGGATCTTGCTGGTTGTTAAATTTGTTTTCTTGACTTGGTTGGATGAATTCTCTTGCAGTAGTGTTTGAGTTCCTCATGCAAACAGAGCTCTGATGGGTCTGCTTCACAGGTCCTTCACATAACCCTTGCATTCATTACCTGCGGCCTTGAGATGCTGTACAGCACACAGCCACAAATCCTCATAAGTCTGTGGGTCACCTGAATGGTTATGGCTTGTGCATCTAACTGGTCAGCTGTGGGTAGTTGCTCTTGCCTGAACTCTCTGACATATCTAAGTGGGCACTTAGCTTAGGAGATGTGGCTCTATCCATGTCATCTCTTGTCCCCCAGCAAGCTAACCCAGGTTTGTTCTCATGACAGAGGCAAGTTTCTAAGAGAGAGAACAAGCACTCAAAATCTCTTGAGGTTTAGGCTCAGAATCTCTACAGTGTGACTTCTCCTATTCAAAGCCAGTCACCAGGCCACATCCAAGGGATGGAGTAATAAACAGACTTTACCTCTTGGTAGGAAGAGCTGCAAAATCACATTGTGAGGGCTGTACATACAGGGGAGGGCAGAGAACTGGAACCATCTTTGCTACCAATCTAACTACCACAGACCCAGTCACCTCTGAGTCCTGAGGTGAGCACAGGTTGGCAACCAAGACAATGTTAATTACATTTTAGAAAGATTAATTTGGTAATCCTTCTAAAAGGGTAGGAGATAAATTAATTTAGGTAGTGGTAGGGGAGGTTGGTGTAACCAGCAAAATGGCTTTTGCCTTAATGTAAGTGATAAATCAGGAGTGTCTAGAACAGGGATAGCGAATATGTTGCATACTGTGTGATTGATTTGTAGTAAATGCCTGTAGTGGGGCATTGAGGAGAATTATGTGGCCACTTTCCTGGGTGAGCTGAACACAGAGCTTTGATGGATTGGCCATGTTTGCCATGGTCATCGATGGGAGGAATGGCAGCACAGAACAAGCTATTTGCCATTTTTGTTCTACCAGGGGTGGTGAAGTGAGGTTAAAGGGTCTTTTGAAATTAATTAAGAGGCAGAATTAAAAGTATTGGTGATCCAGTGCAAACAAGGAGAACTGTTATTCTAGGATAGTCCTAGACTTTGGATTTGGGTATTAGATGAATGATAATGTCATTTCTAGAAGTGGGTCATATTATATAAGGAGTAGGTTTGAGTCTGTATTAGATAGGCCAGTCTTGTATCATATTGCAAAATATGTATTTTCTTTCATCTTTGGTGCATAACAAACCAACCAAAAGCTTACAAGTTGTGATGGTTAATTTTGTATGTCAGCTTGACTGGGCCGTCAGGTACCTCGATATTTGGTTAACCGTTATTTTAGGCATTTCTCTGAGAATGTTTTGGATGAGACTGACACCTTCACTGATAGACTTAGTTAAGGAGATTGCCCTCCCTAACATGAATGGGCCTTATCCAATTGGCTGAAAGCCTGAATTAAACAAAAAGGCTGACTCTCCTTGAGTCAGAGAGAACTCCTTCTGCCTGGCAGCCTTTGAACCAGGATGTCAGCTTTTTATTGCCTTCACACGCAAACTGGAACATTAGCTCTTTCTGGGTCTTGGGCTTCCTGACTTTAGATTAGAATTACACCATCTGTTCTGTTGGTTCTCAGGCCTTTCACCTTAGACTGGAATTACACATTGGCTCTCCTGGGTCTCCAATTTGCCAACTTACCTTACGGATCTTGAGATTTGTCAATGTCTATAATCACATGAACCATACATTTAAATACTCACATATACATCCTCCCAGTTCTGTTTCCCTAGAGAACCTTGGCTAATATAGAATCTTAAGGCATCTGTTTTACTTCTCAGATCTGTAGGTTAGACGTTGGACAGGAGGGACTGGGGATGCTCTGTGGTATTTGGGGTCTCAATGTTCCTTCCTCTGGTGTCTCCTTCTCAGGATGGTCTCATCATAACAAAACCTAGTCTGAGCTACTTTAGAGTTTGACAGAGGCCCTTAGGAGCAAGTATTCCAAATGGAAAAACACTTCTTAAGCCTCCGCTTCCACTGTTTGATAATGTCTCATTGGCCAAAGCAAGTCTAGTGGCCAAGTCCAGAGTCAGTGTGACAGGGGACTACACAAGGACATGGATGCCTAGAGATGTAGTTCACTGGAGCCATCAAAGTTAGCCTGTCACTGTCAGGGGGGCGGGGTTCATGTTCCATCTTGGGCATATTGATTCTGATATGTGATAGCCACAAGTAGGAAGAGTCAGGTGCAATATGGGTCTGAAGCTAGGAAAAGGTGATTTAGCTGGATAGGCACATTTGGAAATCATGAGTACATGGCAGTAATATGAAAATATTCCACAGTCAGGACAACAACCAATTAGAACAGAGACTGGCTCTAGTCTTGAGGCAGGGTCTCAGGGCTAGGCATTTTCCCTGTTGTTTTTGGTGACAGGAGTCCCAGGAAAAGAGGCAGGACTGATAGGGTTATGAAATGGCACTGGTGGATGGAGGGCACTGGGCATCAACTATTTACTAGTTGGTAGGAAATATTATAATATTTTGACAATTAGTCAGAGTATCCTCTCTGTATATAGGTGATGGCTGAAGCCATGAGTAGTGTGGTCACCAGTGTCCTGAGACTGAGCATTAGATGAAACAAGATGATGTGGCTAATATTTAACCTGGGCTACACAAAGCATAATATCATATGCTTCAACCTAAGTCATGATGAAACAAAAATAAGGCTAAAATGGTTACCAAAATTTGATTTATAGGCAGGCAAACAAGAGGAGCCCCCAAGGGAAATTGAAAGAAAAGATTCCAGGCAAAGGAGGAACACAGAAGAGGAGGGAAGCCAGCAAAGGTCTTGAAAACCACGTCACAGAGTTCAGGTAATATGATGACTGTTGGTCTTTTGTATTTGGCCGCTAAGAGGTGACCTATATGAGTTCCATTTCAGGGAAATGGTTCAGGGCAGAAATCATGTATCAGAGGCTCATGAAGTCCCTGGAAAGTGAGAACTTTCCTCTAAACTCATCTTGAGTTTAGAGCATTTCCCTTTGCCTGATAGGAAGGGCACAAAAGGTAATTGATTTGGAAGTAGAGTTAGGGGTAGATTATGTTTTTTAAAATGAGAAAGACCTGCCCACATTTATATGAGAAATAGAAAGATAATATTTAAAGATCCTTTGGCATGATGTTGTAAGATGATCTGTTGAAAAGGTCAGATGGGGAGTGGAAAGAGCAAAGTCCTGGGGTCAGGTGCTGGGGGTTCTTGTCCTAGCTTTTCCAGTTTTGAGGGCCAGTCCGGTCACGTTGTAGCACATCTGTCTTGGTAAACAGGGGTTCCCAGCTTGATTGCACAGTAGGATGACTGAGAGGCATTTAAAATTCTCCAGGCTTGGGGATGCCTGGGTGGCTCAGTTGGTAAAGCGGCTGCCTTCGGCTCAGGTCATGATCCCAGTGTCCTAGGATTGAGTCCTGCATCGGGCTCCTTGCTCGGCGGGGAGCCTGCTTCCTCCTTTCTCTCTGCCTGCCACTCTGTCTGCCTGTGCTCACTCTTTCTGACAAATAAATAAATAAAATCTTTAAAAAATAAAATAAAATAAAATAAAATTCTCCAGGCTCATGTCTCACCCCAGACCCATGACCTCAGAATCTCTGGGGTACACCTAGGCTGCAGTATACTTTTTGAGCTCTTACTTTATTCCCCGTGCATTTCAGGTCAAACAAAACTGCTCTAGAATATTCGTTCTTTATCTCCTATTGCCTCAGCTTTGGTGCTTTAGTACCCAGCGTTCACTAGCCTTGACACCAGTGGCTTCCCATGGCAATGTAGCCATCGCAGAATGTCTCCCAGGGAAGTGATGCTCAGCCTTAGCTGTGTATTAAAATCATCTGGGGGTGCTTGGAAAATGCTGATGTCAGGGCCTCACCACAGAGACTCTGGTATAATTGGTCTGAGATGTTGCTATGGGTTGAACTCTGTCTACCCACTGATATGTTGAAGTCCTAATCCCCACCCACCCCAAGATACATTGAAGTCCTAATCTCCAGTACCTCAGAGTGCAACCTTATTTGGAAATAAGATCTTTAAAGAGGTGACCAAGTTAAACTAAAGTCATTAGCATGTTCCTCAATCTAATCTGACTAGAGTCCTTCTACAAAGGAAATTTGAATACAAAGACTTCTTTCTACAGAGAGATTATGTGAAGAGAAATAAGGGAAATGGCATGGCAAGATTAGATTGGTGTTAGGTTGCCTCAAGACAAGAAACATCTGGGCTTCCAGCAGCTGGAAGAGGCAAGAAGGGATCGTCCCATCCAGGTGTCAGCGGGAGCATGGCTGATACACACATTTCAGACTTTGAGTCTCTGGAGCTGTAAGATAATACATTTATGATAAGCCACATAGGTTGTACTATTTTGTTACAGCCGCCCTAGGATATTAGCAAAGATGGTCTTGGATAGCAGTAGTTTTAAGAGTGGCCCAGATGATGCTAATGGGCCAGGATTGGCATTAGTTAGCTATTAAGGGAAATAAATGTAGAGCAAGTATTCCCTGAGTAGAAAATGTCAAAATCAGTTTAGGAGCCACGCAAACATAATTATCACAAGTGTAATATTTAAAATATAGTAATCTGCAGAGTAATTTTAATGCCTAGTTATCTATTTCTTCCTAACTTGGGGCTTTGTATTATAAAAGAGACATTTGCTGTCTTGCTCCTCTGCAATTTCTTGCCTGGATGCTCATTTTTAGTCTAATTTTTCACCTTGAGTGATGAGGATGTGAATTTCTACTTCACGTGTGCTATACAGGCTTTCTCATGGCATATCTTTTACTTTTCATGCCTAAGGGCACTGACATGCACCTATCCCTATTGGACTTTATCCTGTTCATTTATAATGTAACATTTCTTCAATTTGTCAAAGTTACTTAGAATTCTGATCCTGCAGTCCAACACTCTAATTTCTATTACTCAAAGAGAGTCCCCAGGACAATTGAATTAAGAATTATATGAATGGGAGGAGGAATCAATTTTGAGAAGATCAGATAATGGAAGGTTTATTATATTATGTACTGCATTAAAGTGTAAAGATGTATGAAAGATAAATGGTCAATGCATGAATTATACAAAGACTTTCTTTAACGAGCCTGTGAGATCAGGCCCTGTCCAGGCAGTGTGAGATGTAGAATCTTGTCACTGTCATTCAAAGTATGGTACACAGGCCAGCAGTATCAACATTACCTCGGAGCCTGTTAGAAATGCAGCATCTTAGACTCCATCCCAGAGCTACTGAATTCGAATTTGCATTTTTACAGGGTCTCCAGGAGAAGCACGTGCATATTAAATTTCCAGACACCCCGATGTACACATGTCTCCCACCTCAAAAAGCCCACTGAAGAGGTGAGATACAAATGTGGTAGATCAGTGCTTCTCAAGGCATGGTCTGGAGGACCACTTGTATTTGAGTGACCTTCAGGGCCTGGTAAAAGGAAGGATGTACATTTGGCCCCTTCAGAGACCAACTCAATTGGACTCTTTGGAGGTGGGACTCAGGAATTTGCATTTTTGATAAGTTCCTGAGATGAATTGGATGCACATTAAAGTCACAGAGTAACAGTCCCAGAACAATAGAAATTAATTTCACTTCCCCACATCTGACGAAGATGACACCCTTCCATTATTAATAACAGCTGTGCCTGATGGCAGTGTCATGGAGGGGCAGTTGCTCTTCCCTAGAGCAGTATCATCGAAGGGTGGTCCACAGATCAATAGCATGGCCATCTCCTGCAAGCTGGTTAGAAATGCAGAATTTCACACTTAACTCTGTATCTACTGGTATGGGCTGATTCATTTCCCCCCTGCAAAATTGCATCTGAACTTCTAATCCCCAGTACCTCAGAACGTAACCATGTTTAAAGATAAGGAATTTGAAGAGGTAAAATGAGATTTTTAGGGTGGACACTGACCCACTGTCCTTACGGGAAGAGGACATTTGGACACATATGTGTGCACCTAGAGGGGAGACCATGTGAAGACAGAGGGAGGCAACAGCCATCCATAAGCCAAGGAGAGAAGCCTCAGGAAAAAACCAACCTTGATGACACCTTGATCTCGGACTTTTAGCTTCTGGAATGATGAGAAAATACATTTCTGTTGTCTGAGTCATTCAGTCTGTGGTACTCCATGGCCATACAAGACTAATATACTAATTAAATTAGAATCTGATTTTTTAAAGATTTTTATTTTTTAAGTAATCTCTGCACCCAATGTGGGGCTTAAACTCACAACCTGGGGCTCGAGAGTCACGTGCTCTACTGACTGAGCCAGCCAGGTGCCCTGAGAATCTGAATTTCTAACAAGATTCATAGGTGATTTGGGTGTATCAGAAGGTGTGAGAAACACTAGTCTAGGACAGTGGTTCTCAAATTTTATAGGGCATCAGAGTTACGTTGAGGGCTTGTTAAAATAACAGATTGCTGGGTCCTGTTGTAGAGATTGATGTGGTTTTCTTGGGCTGGGGCCAGAAAAGTCTGCATTTCTAACAAGCTCCCAGGTGATGCCAACGGTGTTGGTCTGCTGACCACACGTGGATGGTTGGTACAGTTGGGACCAGCATCACCTTCACCTGGTAATTATTAGAAAAACAAATTTGGAATTCCTGCCACCTCCCGCCCCTCACTCCCCACCCCAGCTACCCCCAAGACTTGCTGAATCAGAGATTTGAGGGCTTAGCCCAACATGGTGACTTTGAAGCTTGAGTTTGAGAATTGGTGGTCAAGTGCTCAATGAAATCTGGGCAAAAAGGCCATGAATAGTTTGAAACATTCCCTTACCTCCAGGTGATTATTTTGATGTTTTTCTAAAGGCATGTTTTCACCCCTCCAATTAAGAATCACAGCCAGGTAGTGATTCTGGCAATAGCCGAAACAGTGGTTCTTAAACCTGAAAGTGCATCGGGTCCCCCTGATTATTGGACCCAGCCTCCAATTTATGATGCGCATGGGTGAGGGGAGTATCGCAGAACTTGTGTTTCTTAACAAATTCTCACTTGGTCTTATGATGCTTGTTCAGGGACTGCATTCTGGCAAACGTTAGGGCTTGGAAAATACCATGATGTGGGTCAAATCTTGCTATCACTGATATGCCTGACAGTATGGGTTGGCCAACCAAATGCTCATTCTGGAGTCATTTTCCCCATAGCTTTATCCAATATAGGACCTAGGAAAACGTCAGTGTCCACTTTCTCAGACTAGTCTATATCCAGGAGTGAGCATGTGATCCTCTGACAAAATTGTGGCCATTGGGACTTAAGCAGAAGTCTGCAAGGGGTGTGGGCAATTCTGGAAAAGTTATTGCACCATGTTGATAGTATATCTGGCATTGCATTTTCCCCTTCTCTGGCTTGGAACACAGAGAGGATGCCTGGAACTGAAGCAGCCTTGCTGGGACCACAAGCATACATACAAAAAGGCAATGGGCCAACAAAATAAAGGTGCCAAAGGGGCCAGTTAGAAACACAGAACCAGTGCTCAGAACCTCTACCTTCAGAAGTTGCATTATGTGAGACAACAGTCCATTGCTAAAGCCACCGTGAATTGGGTTTCCTGTTCCTTATAGCCAAAATTGCTTCTGATAATAAACCATCTGTATAATTAAAAAAATTTACAAGTGGCCTGAGGTTACCAGACTTTATTCTCTTAAGGTAGAACATAAAAACAAAACAAAAACCCAATAACATAAGAAAACTATAAAACTACCATTTAGCACCATGGTGTATAATAAAGGGCATGTTAACCTACACGAAAAAGGTAGAAAAATTTAATTGACTAAATCAGGCTTTTGAAAACAGCTGTTTCTTCATTTTGATGAAGATAAGTGTAAAGTTATCAGAGGTCTCCAGACATCTCCAGACCAACATTTGGTAGCTGCTAGCAGGCAATGGACACCTTACACTGTCTCCTCCATGAGCTATATAGTTCAGGCAAATAAAGATATTTATTTGTTGAATAGTCTGTTTGCCTGGGGCACCTGGGTGGCTCAGTGGGTTAAAAGCCGCTGCCTTCGGCTCGGGTCATGATCCCAGGGTCTTGGGATCGAGCCCCGCATCGGGCTCTCTGCTCTGCGGACAGCCTGCTTCCTCCCCTCTCTCTCTGCCTCTCTGCCTACTTGTGATCTCTGTCTATCAAATAAATAAATAAATAAATAAATAAAATCTTTAAAAAAATAGTCTGCTTGCCTTATATCAGTAATCATCAATAAGTGAAGCTCATTTAGCATTTCATAAGTATATTTGAACTTGGCTATATCTTTGTGGCTCCTACAAGGATTCTTAGTCAACACCTTCCTATAGAAGTTCCTTGAATCAGTTCATAAATTGCTCTCACTTGCTACGTCCTGATACACGTGTCTATACAGAAGCACACATATGCACAGCTAACTTAACCATCGGCATGACAAAGGGAGCAAAGGCAGAGGCACAGAAAGCCTCAAAAATGGCATGCGTATCTTAAAATAATTCTTTCCAAGATGCACTCATAGCTGAGAAACCGCATTACTCAAACCTAAATCCAGCCTGAGGTGGTTTTTTTTTGTTGTTGTTTTTTGTTTTTTTGGATACAAAATAATTAGTCTCTGAGTCAGGTTTTAATCTTATGTTAATGAGACTCCCTACAGCCTTGGCTCGTACTTTCAAATTAGAGATTGATCTATAATTAGTAAGGCTTATAATGCCCGTACCTGAGACAAAAGAGATCTCTGGGTGGCTAGGGACAGAGCGCAGAGAAGCGTAGGAAGGGCAGTTACGGTTGCATTCGTGCTGGATACGGATGACACTGGCTCCTGGTGACAGAATGAAGCAGGTGTCTCTGGGTAAGCAGTCTGATGGCTCAGCTTCTCTGACAAGAAAAGCAGCTACACTGCCCCCTTGGAGATCTTGGGTGGGACTATGGGTGCTGCATCTGGTTCCCGTCCTTAACAAGAGCATCCCTGCTCATGTGCCCCCAATCCACCCCTTCATGAGGTTTCCAACCTGGCTGGAGAAACATGCTTTGAGCTGCCTACAGCGTCTGAGCTAAGCACCAGGGCAAGGACTCATTTGTTTCTTTCCAGCTCTTTTTGGAGCCATGTGACTTCTTTACACTGTAGCTTTACAACCCCCAAATTCCTAGTGATTGGAGGAGAGGAACACTTGCTGATTAATTAAAATCTAATTTTCTGTTCTATCATAATTGCAGCAGCAGAGAGGGAAAAAAAAGTAATACTTATTATTCCAAAAATGAAAATAATCCCCGGACAGTTTAGTCTTATTATGAGCTCTGTGTTACAATTTGTTTTAAATTGAATCAATAGAATAAACATGGAAATGAGCTCTGTGAAATCATTTATTTTTAAAGGATTTAAATGAAAGCCTACATCATTTTGGTTATAAGTTTTTAGACTCCACCAGGATAGACCTCTTGATAAAGACAAAGGAAAGAAGAGGACTTTAGGCTTTGTGGTAGGTTTGGGACAACCCTTGGGGGCTGCCAGGGCATGGTTTTATGACTTGATTTCTAACCGTGTTTAAGACACCACAGTGGTTCCCCTGTTAGCTCAGGAGATGATGTGAAATTGTCCCCCAACACATAGAAATCTCAAAACACAATTTATTTCAGTTCCCTTTGAATTTTTAGGCTAGGTAGCACTGGAAAGTTGAGGCGGCTGCCTAAAATAGGAGAGAAAGCCCTTGAGAGGCTCGCTGGGTGCCTCTCCTCCCTGACTAGGTTCTAGCATGTGGGCGGGGCTGTGAAGGGCCTCAGTGTGAGAGGTGGTAACCTGGCACCTGGGGGTTAGAGCTGGATCTCCCAATGTAATTACTTGGTTCACTGGTTCTAATGGGAAGGAGGAGCTGATTTTTACCTCTTCGCTTTCTGCTGAGTCTTCATGTCACCTGCCAAGTTGTATCGCCTCTAGCTGGGGGTGGGAGGGTGCTGGAGAGAGTAGTGATTAGTGGTGGACACCTGGGGAATTTAAAATTTGCACTTCATAAGTGTCCTGTATAAATGAGTGAAGTGCCCTTAGTGCTAAATGTAAAAAGGTGGGATACACAATTGTGCATATATGTATATTGATATTCATACAAAAGTTATGCATATTTAAATTATGTATTTGTATATTCTGTATATTTATCTATTTATAATATATATTAATACTTCTATGCATATACTAATACTTCTAATGTATATACATTATTTTATGTAAACATATATTTATAATATTACATATGTTTGTATAATATGTACACATATGCACATTTATGTTCTGAAATGTTTTTAAAAATATATATTGGGGGCACCTGGGTGGCCCAGTGGGTTAAAGCCTCTGCCTTCAGCTCAGGTCATGATCCCAGGGTCCTGGGATTGAGCCCCACATCGGGCTCTCTGCTCAGCAGGGAGCCTGCTTCCCTTCCTCTCCCTCTGCCTGCCTCTCTGCCTACTTGTGATCTCTATGTGTCAAATAAATAAAAAAATAAAGTAAAATCTTAAAAAAATATATATATATATATTGCGTGTATGCATGTCATATGTATGATATCCGTATATATGCATCTGTAATGTATACCATAGGTGTCTATGCTTATTTCTGTTTTTATATATAACATGTATAAACATGCGTGTGTGTATAGATAGATAGATGGATATTTACAAAAGTGTGTCTCATATATAGCCGTGTGTATATGTCCATATATCTAGATAGGGTATAGCATATACACTAAAATATCAAATGGATAACGTGGTCATGTCTGGTAAGTGGGATTGCAGACAATTTTTATTTTCTTTTTGTCTTTCTGTAGTTTCTTTTCTTTTTTTCCTGTTTTGTTTGTTTGTTTGTTTCTGTAGTATTCTATGACTCTAAAGTATTGCTTTTGCAAACACAAGAAAGTCAATAAAAGGAAAGAGAGACATTTTCCTGCATGTTGTACACATCCTCAGGGCAATTCTTTTCCTGCTGAGATGAGTGAGGATTCCTGATTCCCCTAATTGTGGGTCCCTTTCTTTATCTCAGACTGTTTTCTGTATCCTCTGGAACAAAGAAACATCATCTTCAGGCTACGTGGGTTATGATGCCTCTAGGATTTGTCCCTCTCCTCCTTCCCTTCCCCTGGCATGCATAAGCTCACTCATCTGATATGATCACAGAGAATCTCCAGGGTCCTTCAAATATTCCTGTTCTTTGTGTTCACTGTTGCTCGTATGATTTGTCATATACATGTCTTCCTTCCCTCAATCCTCCATGAAGACAAAGGAGAAATGAAACAGTAGTAAGTATATACATGTGGGCTTCTGCGTGGCTTAGTCAGTTAAGCATCCGGCTCTTGATTGCATCTCAGGTCATGATCTCAGGGGTGTGAGATCCAGCCCCACGTTGGCCTCTGCGGTCAGTGTGGAGTTTGCTTGAGATTCTCTTCCTCCCTCTGCCCTTTCCCTTACCTGTGCTCTCTAAATAAATAAAAAAAATATTAAATATATATGTACACATATAACATGTATATATATGTACATATATACATGTTAAGCACAAGCTCTAGCCCAGTATTCTCATGAGTCTGAGATCTGGGAGGCCTTATTGAAACACTGTGTTTCTGATTCAGTAGGTTCGACAGGGGCCGGAGGAACTGTGTTTCTAACAGACCCCCAGGCAATGCCCAGGCTGCTGGTCTCTGGACCAGCCTTTGAGTGGCCAGGTCCAATAGCCCACAAGGTGTAGATCCCAGAGCAGCAGGAGCAGCAGCAGTGAATTTGTTAGAATCACAGGTTTCGGATTCCATCCCAGAGGTGTTGAGTCAGAATTTGTGTTTTTAAAAAAGGTTCCCAGGATATTCAAGTGCACATGAAAAAGAGCTGCCAGGATAGGCATGAGCAAGAAGGACAGGGGCTTTTGAAGGCAACTAACAGGCACATTGGGCTGAGAGGCTCTGGCTGCCCTCCTATTCAGAGCACTTGGCCAAAGTCAGTGTCCTAAGTACTGGAGGGAGGGGATGCATTTCTCAGGAGTAAAGAAGCAAGTTGCTGGGTCTGAGGCATAAAATCAGAATGCTGATATATTAATTTATAGAGAAAAATAAAGATGGTGAGAGAGAGGTGGCACAGGTTGGGTCACCTCCCTGAGAAGGCATGTGACACAAGACATCCAGTCAGCCTCAGCAGGTGCACAGGTGAGCACAGGTCCTAGCAGTGAGGATCTTCTCATGAAGGGGAAGTTCTAGGGCATCCTCTTTACCGCTCTCCACTGGGATGGGAACAGGCAGTCTTTGCTCCCTGACTCTGTTACTTTAAACATTCTTTAGAGAGGTGAATACTTCAGTTAGGTCACCCATTATGCTTTTAAAAAAATGATTTTGTATATTTCTGCTCTGACTCCTTGTTTGTTTCCAAGTTTAACTATTAGAGGACAATTCTCTTTTCTTTTACACGAAGTTCCTTGGATTTGCCAGAAAGTGGGCTTTGTATGATCCTCCCAGATTGCTCAGTGATGTTTTATGTAATTCGGCTTTTTTTTCCCCCCTCACTCAAAATAAGCTGATAAAATGTAAATTATTATCCCTACCTTTCAAACAAAAATATTGAAGCCAGAGAGGTTTTTGTGGGTTGGATTGTGTCCCCTCAAGTGACATGTTGACATCCTAACCCCCCAGTACCTGTCTATGTGACCTTATTTGGAAATAGGGTCTGTGCAGATGTAATCAAGTTATGATGAGGTCACCAGGTGGGACCCTACTCCAGTAGGACCACTGTCCTTATAAGAGGATGCCAAGTGAAGGCAGAAACACAGAAGAAGGACCCCATGTGAGGACAGAGGCAGAGACTGGAGTGATTCATCTGCAAGCCAAGGAATTTGAAGGAAGGAAGACCACATCAGAAGTTAGGAAGGGTCAAGGAAGTGTTCCACTGGAGTCTTAGAGGGATCATAGCCCTCCCGACATCTTGACTTTGGTAATGCCTTGATGATGCCAGAGTTGTGAGAGGATAATTTCATGTTTCTTAAAACCCATCTAGTTTCTGGGTTGTTTTTGTTTTGTTTTGATTTTGAGGGGCAGAGGGAGAGAGAGAATCCCAAGTGGGCTCCATACTGGAATCATGACCAGAGCTGAAATCAAGAGTCAGATGCTATACTGACTGAGCCACGGAGATGTCCCTAGTTTGTGGTATTTTGTTAAGGCAGCCCTAGAAATCTAATACAGAGGACTTTGTGTGTGTGTGTGTGTGTGTGTGTGTGTGTGTTTGTTTTTTACTGTGCTGAGAGTTATCTAAGTTGGTGGTACATGCAGACACTGATGGGACCTCTCCCAGATCCCCTCAGTCCTTCCCCTTCAGCATGCACTGATCATGTCAGTCAGAGGACACATGAACCCCTCCACCTGAGTGCTTTTTCTGGCTCCTGAAGCAGGCATGTTGGATGTGCTGAGAAGTGAGCATCTCTAGAAGCCGTCTTCAGCCAACAGTGGAGAGGAACTGGAATGCACAGCTTTGGGCCCAGGTGGGGCCACAATTTCCCAGGGGTCCTCCATGGTCTCCCACAGTGGGGACCTGCTCATCAACTTCTCCTTCCTCGACTCCTGCCCCTTGCCGGTCTCACTCCCCCCTTCCCTAAAGGTGCTTCCTAGGCCCACCTGCAAATACACAACTGTACCTTCCATCAGGAAAGCCTCTGGGGAAGGCCAGCCTTAAACAGATTTAGACTGACTCCTTCCTGTCTGTGTTCTTTCTAGCCCAGCACTTATAGGAAATAGGTGATGATATTTTCCTTCTTTAATTTTCCCTAAACACTGAGCATAAAATTGGCAAAATACTTAACACAGTGTAAAATGCATGAGTCTGTGGCTCCCTTAGAATTTGCCTGTCACAAAACCCTTTAGGAGCTGGGATAGGAGAGGGCAATGCTGTGAATCACAGGGTGAAGTTACATGGGTTGTGTCTGATACCGGCTAGGCCCATGCCAAGCACCTTACACACATTATGTTGTTAAATCTCCAAGATGGCTTTGTGTGCAAGGTATTCCTGCTCAGGTTGGCCTTTGACATGGAGCCAAAGCTCTTTGAGGTCAAGTGTCATGTCTAAGTCACTAAAAAGGCTGAGACAATTCCCACTTACAAGATACTCTAAGGAAAGAAGTGAGGGGCAGGAGAGTGGTGATGCCTTCAAGATGCTGTCTATTAACCTTTAATAGATTGATACTTGATGCTTCTTAAAGAATGTAATAGAAGGATTGAATGATTGGCATCACACAATCCTGTGGGTCCTAAAGATGATACCATGGGGGATGCTTGTTATTGCAGTAAAATATACACAAGATGAAATTTACTATTTTAGCCATTTAAATGTATAATTCATTGACATTTAAAACATTCACAATATTGTGTCACCAGGGCTATCCGTGATGGTTCATTTTATGTGTCAACTGGACTGGGCTAAGGGATGATGCCCAGACAGCTGGTAAAACATTAATTCTGCGTGTGCCTGTGTAATTCTGAGTGTTCCTGGAAGAGATTAGCATTTGATTTGATAGACTGAGTAAAGAGATCCACCCTTACCAATGTGGGTGGGCATTACCAACTCATCTGGGTCTGAGTGGAACAAAAACGCAAAACAACGGGGAATTCTTTCTTCCTGAGCTGGGACATCCGTCTTCTATTGCCTTCAGACACCAGAGCTCCTGGTTTTGGGGTCTTCAGACTCTGAAGGCACCAGTGGCTGCCTGGTTCTCAGGCCTTTGGACTTGAATTGAATTATACCACCAGCTTTTCTGGTTCTCCAGCTTGCAGATGGCATATTGTGAGAGTTGGCCTTCATAACTGTGTGAGCCAATTCCTATAATAAATCTCCTCTTATATATAGCTATATATAATCCTATTGGTTCTGTTTCTCTGGAGAACTCTAATACACTCTCTATTTCCAGAATTTTTTCATCACTCCAGATATCACTTTTAAAGTTAAGAATTTCAAAAATTTTACCTTTACACATATATATTAAAGATTTCATTTATTTATTTGAGAAAGAGGGAGAAAGCCAGAAAGCTGGGATGGGGGTGGGGCTAGAGGGAGAGGGAGAGAGAATCCCAAGCAGATTCTGCATTTAGCACAGGGCGTGGGGGTACAATCTCACAACCGAAATCATGACCTCAGCCAAAATCGAGAGTCAAATGATTCATAAACTGAACCACCAAGGTGCCCCTATCTTTACATATATTTTAAGAAAAACTTTCTGCTCCCTTCAGTATGTGGTGATGTCTGCCCTCTTGTTTACAAAATGGCGGCATCAATATCATGTGAGTATGTTGCCAAGGCTGCTTTCTCAGAACCTGTGCAGTGAGGGGTCTTGGATCTTAAGTTTCATAGCTTCAGGATAGACCCATCTCTATGTATTTATATCTAAGAGCAACTACTTTTTTTTTATTTGCTGAAAATCGCTGAATTTCTGATCTTATAAATAAAGTAAAAAATGGAAGAGTTATTTTTGGTGTTCCTGGGATGAACATACTGCTTGGATCTTTGCATTTCAGCCCATCTTCCTGTCATGTTTGGGTTACTGTCATCTGTTGATGGGCTTTTCCTCAGTACTGTCTTAGACCCAGCCTGGGGGGGACTCTTGCTCTAACACCTGTGCTTGGGAGGGCCCCATGCCTGCTGTGGTCCAGGACTAAGCCTTTTGTCCAGATTACTCTTCAGGTAGCCAGGGCCCTAAAATTTATTTCCAAAGGGTCATAAAAGTTTGCTTCCAGGGCCCCCATGTGCCTCTTCCTGAGGTCTGCCCTTCCAAAGGTGTGTGTACCCTGAGGCCTAGGGATTGACAGAAAGTGGCTGGAGTATGGGTGAATGTGGGTGAAAATTAAACTTGCAGGTTTGTGCCCAAAGATGTTTTCTCAGGACACTTTACATGTAGGATAGAGCTTGGGAATGAGAAAGGAAGAGTGCCAACCCATAGATCCGGGACTGGAGTTGGCTCTCCTTGCACCCCTGTGTTCCAACACGATGCTCCCAAATGAGTCCAAACATTCAAAATTGCAATTTGGCTTTTCTGATGATTATGATGCAAGAGTATTTTCCAAGATATAAGGATAGAACACACTTTATGTAGTGGTTTGTAGCTTACCACTTTTCAGTACTTAGGCATATGGCATGTGGGCCATTGTTACCATCCTACTCTAGTCTTGTGAGGAATAGCAATGGTCCTGCTCTTTTCCTCTCTCACTCCGTTTGCTAAACACAACCTCATTAGGCCAAAGAACTGCACAAATATGCATTAAACTCAAAAACAGGCTTGTGTTTACTTAATAAGAAGCCTGTTGTCAGGCAATCTCAGGGTTGGTTGAACAACTTGGATAGCATCAAAGGCTCAGGTATTTCCTTCCTTCTCATCTGTCATCTTCAGAATAGAGGTGTCCGTCCTTATGTCACAGGATGGCTGACTGAGCTCTGAATATCACATTGTCCCATGACAGTGCTCTGAGCAGAAGTAAGGAGGCATCAAGTAGGTTTTCTTCTCCTTATATCTCTTAGTCAATCTAAAAAGTCTGACCCAAACGCCTCGGCAGAATTCTTTAGCCATCTTATTGGCTAGAACGTGTTACATTATCTACGTAGACAAATTACAGGTGAAATGGAATGAGTTTAGACCAAATAGGATTTGTCCCCTGGGGGTTGGGCACATTATACCTGAACACAAATATTCAGGCTCCTTTCAGCAAAAAGGCAGAGAGAACTTGCCTTAGGCTGGCAAGCCATAACAACAGATAGAGAGAATAGTTACTTTTCATAGAATTATAAAGGAAGATTAGGAAGGGAAGAGGGAAAGGAGATTTGTCACAGGATAGAAAAGGCAGCCACGGCAGAGCTTGTAATAAGCAGATTGCGAGAAGAGAATGTTCAAATAAAGTTGTGTGGGTCTTCATTACAAATGGGGAATGATTAACGACATTGAATTTCCTTAAATCTATGGCTTGTATTTGTTACATAACACATCGCTAATAAATAACGTCTGAGGGATTAGTATTGCTCTTCTCCATCCACATTTTCATGATGTTGTTTTTACCAGAATTAACTGTTGCCAGGAGAAAAATCAACTCTAAACCCTTCATTGCTCATGAAGTAAAACGACTTAATCAGCTCCTCCTAGCATAAATGAAAGAGAGTCTTGAGTCACCATTGAAAATCCTGATGAAGCATTCAACTTCTGGCATTCCAAGAAGAGACACCTGGGTGTGACTGCCCTTTGTCCTATCTGGGGGACAAGCAACAAAGGGCCGTACATCCAAAGGCTGCTCAAGTGTTTGTCTGACCCTGAGGTATTTATCACCTTGACCCGTCACTTGCTTGCCACTTAAAGTTTACATCCCGGTGGCAGTAGGCCTATGGTGCCCTTTTCCTATGCAAAGAATTAGGCATTTATATGGACCATAAATATTTTGACCTATAGATAGCACATATATAACAAATGGCCTGGAGGGTAGAATTACATCTCAGTATCTCAGTGGCTACATTTCTACCCTGTCATGCTAAGTGGCATTTCGGGTTAGGAAGGGGCTACAGATCAATGATAGAAGTGATCTCTGCTTCTGGAAGTGACATGTGGCAGGAGGAGGCAATGTGCGGCTGACCTCTCTATGGTAAATGATTCGCTGTGTGCCGATGAGGCACTTTCACAGCATGGTGGCCAAGTTCCAAGAGCAAGCATCCCCCACACTCTCCCCAGACACAGAAGTAGAAGCTGCCAGTTTCTTAAGGCCTGGGCTGGAGAATTGGCATGGTGTCCCCTCTGCTTCATTCTGTTTGTCAGGCAGAGAGCCTGGATTCAAGCAAAGGGATAGGGACATAGATTCCACCTCTTGATGGGAAGAGTATCAAAGAATTAGGGGGACACATTTTATTTTATTTTATTTTTTAAATATTTTATTTATTCACTTGAGAGAGAGAGAGACAGAGATGGAGAAAGCACACAAAAAGGGGGAGAGGCAGAGGGAGATGCAGAAGCAGGTTCCCCAAGGAGCTAGCCAGGGAGCCCAAAGTGGGGCTCGATCTCAGGACCCAGAGATCATGACCTGAGTCAAAGGCAGATGCCTAACCATCTGAGCCACCCAGGTGCCCCATAGGGGGACATATTTTAAAAGAACCACCTCATCTCAAATGCCATCTCCTCTAAGAGACCCTGCCTGGCCATGTCTTTTTAAGCAGTGCTGCCCTCCCCACAATCACTGTCTGTCACAATACCTCTTGGATTTTCTTTGGAGCACAATTACCTAGACTTTCTCCGTGAATGCATTTATTTAATTGCATAATTGTAATGTCACTCCCTGCCAAGTATGCATTTTCCGGGAGAGCAAGAATGTCAGGGATGTTGTTCACAGCTGCCTCCCCACCCCCTGCATAGCATGGTAGGAGCCCCATAAACACAGAGTTGGGTACACAGGAAGTATTTGTTGAGGACATGAAATTTTCATCAACAAATTCTTCCAATAGGTCAAAACAGGGATGTATCTCATCCCCACCATTCATACTTGTCCCCTAGCTTTCTATCATAATCTGGGGCTCTTATGAATATGGTCACTCCCAGACCTGAGAATCCAGCTGATTATCACAGACTTAAACTGTGAAGCTACCTCAAATCAGCAGGAGTGTGGCTGATTGTAACCTTATGGAAACACACCAAATACCCTGTTACACAAATTCCCAGCTCTGACATGAAAAAATTGGATTAGGAAATAGCTAAAGAAGAGATATTCATGAAGGTGTAGCTTTCTGAGGTGCGGAGAAGAAAATGTCTCTGTGTATTTGTTACTGTCCATGGTTATAGTTACTGGGAAGCAAACAGTAATGGCACAGCCGTTAATTCTGAGAAAATGGGCTGAGTGACTTATTGCCTGTTGGTTCAGAGCCTGCAAATCTGTTTTCCAAAGTGCAGCAGGGATAAAGCTACAGAATAATGCACAGCTTTTTACCTTCCCCTGGGTCCTTTATCAGGTCCTGGGAGGAGCATGCTGAGCAGGGAGGGGAATGAGAGGAGCTCACGCATCAGATTCTGTGTGTTTCAGGGTGGAGAGCTGCAAGATGGATATTCACCAGACTTCAGTTTTCATCTTAAATTAGTGATGCATCTCCATTAATGAGGGCAGACCTCACCATGATTGTGCATCTCTATTTCTTTTTGGGAAAATAAAGTCAATTAAAATCATTGCCTTTCGGAGGAGAAGCAATTCACACAGTCTTTTATTAGTAGCACAATGGTGTTGTTTTCCTTTGTTACCAAGACAGCAATTAACAGGTTTCTAATGGCACAAAGGTGGGTGACGAGTAAATCAGGCTATTAGGAAGGTGGCTGCTTTCAGACCTCTAAACAGAGTGGAAGGCATGAAGGATTTGCAAATAAAATAAAATACATGCTCAATGCCATTGGACTCTTTACATGAATTTGTCGACCTGGTTCTAGTCACATGCCTTATGTTGTTTGTGAATGGTATTTTCCTGATGCATGTTGAGTATTAAAATAATATAGAACATGGGGCGCCTGGGCGGCTTAGTGGGTTAAAGCCTCTGCCTTTGGCTCAGGTCACGATATCAGGGTCCTGGGATGGAGCCCCGCATCGCATGGCGTTCTCTGCTCAGTGGGAAGCCTGCTTCCTCCTCTCTCTGCGTGCCTCTCTGCCTACTTGTGATCTCTGTCTGTCAAATAAGTAAAATCTTAAAAAAATATATAGAACAAACTTTTAAGTCATTTCTCAAAAGTAAGGAGTGGTTTTAGAAAATCTGATAGCTGTAGGATTCCAGGTGGGAGTTTTGGTGGTTATTTTTATATGTGGTATATTTTAATTCTTATTATTTTTATTTTTTTCTGTATTATAAATAATTTTTCTTGTATTGTTTATAAAGTAACAAGTTTGGCTTCAGGAGAAAAATGAAAAGAAATACCTTGTTGGAAGTTAGCGACATTTTCCTCAAGAAGTTCCAGTGAGACTGAAGAAAGTGGAATTCAATGTGGTAGTAACATATCATGTGACCAAGATCAGTGAGAAAAATAGAAAAGGACCATAGGTTTTCTGATAGGGATGGAGTAGGAAGAAAAGTCAGTATAAAACCTAATATGATCAACACAGAACTCTTCATCTTTCCTTTCATCCTAAAATTGCTTTTCTCTCAACTCCCCCAACCTGCTCCTAAAATGCCACTGTTCTTTCTATTTACCAGGCTGGAATATTCTACTTTTGATTCCTTCTATTTCCTTGTATTTTATCTTATTGTCTTTCCCTAAGATTAGACCTCTAGACATGCCATTTATTTCTATTTTGTTTTTCTCCTTTAAAAAGAAAAAGATTTCATTTGTTTATTTGGCAGAGAGAGAGAGAGAGAGAGAGCGAGCGAGCACAAGCAGCAGGAGCAGGATGCAGAGGGAGAGGGAGAAGCAGGCTCTCTGCTGAGCAATGAGCCCCATGCAAAGCTTGATTCCAGGACCCTGGGATCTACCTGAACAGAAGGCAGACACTTAACTGACTGAGCCACCCAGGTGCCCCTGTTTTTCTCATATTCAGCCTATTCTGTTGTTGTTTTCAATGTTTGCATTTCCAGCTTGGAGTGAATGTTTGGTTTAGTTATGGATCTACTGAGATTGTATATAACATCCAGGATGGAATTTTTACCAAATGAGTGTAAACATGGGGTTGGAATTCAGGAGAAATCTCAGGGGAAATCCAGATTTGAAACCCACACATGAAAAGACACAGTGGAGGCTTTCGACTGAACTAGATGGAGCTAGAGGCAGATTAGGTTCAAGAACTCGTTCCCAAGGCTACTGGGAGAAGGAGAGCCAAAGGAGGCATTCTGGAAAATAATACGGTCAGGGCAGTACCCTGCAAAGCAAAGAAGACCCAAGCTTGAAGGAATTATCAAATATTGTAAAGACGTTCAAGAAAGATTAAAAGTGAGAGCAGCTGGTTGAGTGTGGCATTTAGGAGGGGACTTTCCAGGTTTAATAGATTCTTTTTTTTTTTTTTTTTAATGCTATGTTAGTCGCCATATAGTACATCATTAGTTTTTGACACAGGGTTCCAAGATCCATTGTTTGTGCACCACACCCAGTGCTTCATGTAATACATGCCCTCCTTAATATCCACCACCAGGCTCAACCATCCCCCACAACTCCTCCCCTCTAAAACCCTCAGTTTGTTTCTCAGAGTCCACAGTCTCTCATGATTTGTCTCCCCCTCCAATTTCCCCCAACTCACTTCTCTCGATCTCCCAACGTTCTCTGTGTTATTCCTTATGTTACACAAGTAAGTGAAACCGTATGATAATTGACCTTCTCTGCTTGACTTATTTCACTCAGCATAATCTCTCTCTTCCAGTCCCATCCATGTTGATGCAAAATTTGGGTATTCATCCTTTCTGATGGCTGAGTAATATTCCATTGTGTATATAGACCACATCTTTATTCATTCATCTGTTGAAGGGCATCTTGATTCTTTCCACATTTTGGCTATTGTAGACATTGCTGCCATGGACATTGGGGAACATATGGGCCTTCTTTTTGCTACATCTGTATTTTTGGGGTAAATACCCAGTAGTACAATGAAACCAATTGGAATAGGAGCAAAGAGTGACTTGAGTGATGAAGTTTAAATGAGTATAAACATCTTCAAAATGGGTCTGAAAGCTTCTCAAGTCATACTCACCTTTTCTGTTGTCTTGGTTTGGGTTTCCCTGCTCCCCTCCCTAGACGGAGCCCAAGGCAAGGGCTCAAGTGCAGGCAGTTTATTCTGGAAAGTGGTCCTAAGCTACAGGAGTGGCATCTGGGGAAGAGGGAGACAGAAGGTGAGGAGGGTGTGGGGGGCTGTGTTACAGAGCTTATCCAGCCAAAGTTCTTTGTACCTCAGGGTGAGAAGGTAGGGTAAATGTTAGGCTAGCTCCCTACTTCTGTTTATGTCTTCCAAATCCCAACATCTTTGAAGCTCTTGTTTTAGTGTTGTTGGAGAAACATCTGAATTGCCTCTCCTCACCCTGATAACCTCATAGACAATCCCCACACAACTCTAATGATAATTTCAGCTCCCAAATGCTTGCTCACCTGCTCACCTCTCTTTACCATTCAAAGCTTACAGGGTATCTTCTATTTGACTCGGGAAAGGAAGGCTCCTTGCTTCCCAAGATCACTTGCTTTATTACCACCAATCCCCAACCTCATCACTGGATTTAGGCCTTTGGACACAAAAGTCAGGATGTTTTTCAGACAATATCTATGTGTTTGTCATCTAAGACACCTTTCCACCAAAACACGGACACACATGGACACACGTACACCAAGCCTGTGAATTCAGCGTGTAAATATTCCCCTCTTTTTTCCTCCTGAGGGCAGTCAGAGGTGCTTCTATAACCCAAGTCATGAGGTCCCTAGCTGGATGGAGCCATACAACTAGATAACACGCCCTTGGACTGGCCTCCCCTCTTTCTCCATCTTACTCTGGGAGTACTGAGTGAGAGAAGAGAAGGGGAACATAAAGTGGAGAAAACCATAAACGAGTATCTCCAAGTAATGATATTCCACTCTTAATATCTTCAAGTGGATCCTTATTTGAATGAGAGAAAGGAGGACAATAAGATTAGAGAAATAAGAGTAAACATTAAGGTGATATTTTCATCCATCCACATATCATCCAGTCACAAAAGTTTTATTTTTTCTTCTTCGCTTGACCGTAATAAGCTACACATTCATTGAGATTAGGCACTATATACTACCTATATTTTATCCTCTTATATTGCCCAATATGATGCTGGGCATATGGTCACGGCTGTTGTTCCTGCACATTGGCTATATTGTTGACTCCAAATGTTAAGTCTGAGGACTATAGAGGTGTTTTCATGTTAAAACATCTGCTAAAGCAAGTGAGTACATTTATCCCGCTTGGGGAGAGATGCTGCAGCGGTAAAGACTCATTAGGTCGTCGCCAGGCACAAGAACAAAAAAGAATAGCAAATTGCTCTGTGGGGGAAAATTGCCTGCCCTGTCCCTGGGCTTAACCACTGTTTTCTGTAGGACGACCAAGGTGTGAGTGTCACACATGAGTGTTTGTGCTGTAGGCTTGCTTTTGTTTTCCAATCCTCTAGAGGGGTTTACCAACTTTAATGGCCCACATTTCTCATCTCAGCCTAACCTCCCTACTTCTCCACCAGAGTAAAACCCTTGATCTTGATTTCCTTTGTAGCCTTGGCATGGTAGGTACTCCTCATATGATCAGGTGTGGCTGTTAATACTATAAATCCTTTCCTGCTGTCCTTATCAGAGAACTCATGATTCATTTAGTGTGTAAGAAATGCCAAATGCCAGGATGCACGTGCACGTGCATACACATACGCGCGCACCCACACACAATTGTCACACACAATTCTCAATGCCTTCTTTTTATTCTCCTGAAGTTAGGATCACTTGTTAATATTCTCAGAAAGTCTCTCTCTCTCTCTTTTTTAACATTTATTTATTTATTTAGAGAGTAGGGGAAGGGGCAGAGGGGGAAGAAGACAGAGAATCCCAAGCAGACTCCATGCTCAGCACAGAGCACACACGGGCCTCAATCTCGTGACCCTGAGATCATGACCTCAGCGGAAATCAAGAGTTGAACACAACTAACTGAGCCAGTCCGGCACCTCTCTCAGAAAGTCTTTCTAATTTAACCTGGGTTGTTAATCCATTTCATAGATTTTTGTGAAATGAACAATTCTCTGTTACATTATAACTGGGGCAGACTGAACACATTGGGTTATTTCTACTTTGTCTTCATTTCCAGAGATTAATGTCACTGAAGTGGACATTGAGCGATGATTTAGTCCAACCTTCTGTTCCCATTTGGACAGCAGGTAAAGCACCCACACTTAATGGTTTTCCTTTTTAGTAGCAAGGAAATAGTTCAGGGATTTGGTTAATGTATAGTGTATTAAAAAAAAATAATGTTCCCAACTAACCTCAAATTTGAATGGGGATTCTATTTGAAGATCTTTCATGCCTTATTTTTGACAGAACCTACTGGTAGACCCGCTTAAAGCTTCTATAGGCTGCTCCTGGGAACAAGGGAAAGAGGAAGAAAAGGTAACCAATTCTGTTCCTCCCCTCTCCCCACTCCCCATCCCCCCACCCTCCCCACCCGCCCTCTACCCTGTGTTTGCTGCAGAAATTTAGAAGTAACTGGACATTTTACTTCCTAAGAAAGAGTACACAGGTGCTTCTCAATGAATTATCTAGGAGCTTTGTATCAAGTTGTGACATAAATGGACACCTGTTAAACTGTTACTCTCTTTGTTCTGCTACTAACAAATTCCCTGGCTCAAGGACTCAAGTGGATGTCCCTTTTGTCCAATTCTCCCTAAGGGCAAGGGGGTCTTATTTATGGCATGACTTTTGGACATCTTACTGGGAATCAGTTTCTAGTAAGATGATACTCAGCCCCTTGAGGTGATAGGAATTGTCTGGGCAAAAATATCTTTGCCCTAAAAATCTCTAATGTTCCCTAAGAATATTCTTACATAATGTATGACACAACAAAGAATATTCCCACAAGTATAGGACATAACAGCTTCTGATATAAGCATGGAAGTGTTCCCATCACTGTAAGCAAATGATAATAATGCATCTTTGGGGGATGGTTTTGTGTTTCCCTCTCAGGCTCCTAAGGGTGGCCTAGATCATATTGTGGATGTTAGGTAAAGGGAGGCACAGCCTTGCTGGGGTTCTCTGTCCTAGCCACTGAGAGAGATTCTGTCTTGGCTAATGATACCAATAGGTTCCAGAATCCTTTGAGAGAAAAATATTTAAAAACCTTAAACACTATTCTTTTGCAATTCCTAGAATGGTATTTTTTATGTAGATATTTAACAAATGTCCCCAGGAATGACAGGGTCAATACAGAAGAAGAATAAATTATACAAGAGATGCTGGCCATACTAATAAGAAACTTAGGAATTTGATCACTCCATTAGGAGATCAAGGGGAGGGACTGGCCTTAAGAACTTCTGGAGACACCCACAGAAATTCTCATGCACTACAGGGAGAGATGCAAAATGGGACAGCCACTTTGGAAAATTGTTTTATTGTTTCTTATACAGCTAAATGTATCTTTACCATATGAACAAGAAATCCTACTCCTAGATATTTATCTAAATTGGACGAAAACCTTGGTGTGCAAATATTTTTAGAAGCTTTTTCATAATTGCCCCGAACTGGAAACAAATGTTTATCAACAGGCAATGGAATACTACTCAGGAATAGAAAGGAATAGAGTGCTGAAACGATAAGCATCTGTATTTGTACAGATACTTGCATGGAAAAATATCAAATGCATAGTACTAAGTGAAGGAAATAAGACCCCAAATACCACATACTGTACGATTCCATCTATGTGACAGTTTTGCAAAGGGCAAACTGTAGTGACAAATGAAACATCCATGGCTGCCAGGATGTGGGAGGAAGGGTGACCACAGACAGACATGTTGGCTGATGAAATATTCCATGTCTTGATGGTGATGGTGGGCACGCAACTGCCTACACTTGCCAACTCACAGAACTCTAACAACAACATTAAACTAAATAAATTAAATAATAATGATAAAAGGGCTCCCTCACCTCCTCTCTCTCCTCCTTTCTCGCCCAAGATGTGAATGAGTCTCTCTGTCTCGTGATTCTTACTGGGCTCATTCTCCTAACACATATGGTTCCAAACTCTGTGTGTGGGTGTGTTACACCCAAGCCCAGGCTCCCATCCATTTAGCTTAGTAACTTCAGGGAAGAGGGGACACATCTTTTCTCTAAGTATGTGCATATAAAATCCCAGGAAAGGACTCCTTTGGCCCATTTTGGGTCAAGTGAACACCTCTTGGCCAATCATTTTGACCAGACTGATGGACTGCTATTTTTGGAAATCAAGTACTCATTCCTGTGACCATGGAGGTGGGGTACAGTGATGAACAGCTCTCCTAGTATCACATGGAATGGAGGGTGAGCCTATTTCCCAAATTGGAAGTGGTCTCCCTTGAAAGGGGAGGGAATGCTGGGCAGACCAAAAAAGCAGAGACCGTTCTTTTACAGGTTGTCCATTTGCAGGGTGTGGGGAGGCCAAGAATTGGGAACTTTAATGCAATCAGTTACCACAAGCTGTTATAGTCAGGCATCCAAATCTGCCATGTTAACCTTCTAGAGTCACTGAGGACTTTGAGACAGAGAGGTTCCTACTTGCTTAGAGTAGTTATGTCCTTGCTGTTCCTGTGAGATTGTTGCTATTGTTGTACCTGTGATATATATAT
>RCUC01137355.1:0-14777 GCA_003697995.1 Taxidea taxus jeffersonii | reverse complement strand
CCCCCCAAATCCATACCACCTTCCCTCCTGCAACTATATTTAGCTCAGAGCCAGGGGTGGGGGGCATCTGGAAAGGCACACTGGGTTGGGGGCTAGTCTTGAAGGGTCTGCCAGTGTTCCCATAAGAGGCTCAGCTGGGATGAGTTTATAACTGAGCCATTTCTTTTCCTGACCCAAGGCCCCGGGGCAGAGTGGAGGCAGAGAAGGGATCTCCAAGTTCTGGGGTCGTCTCCCCAAAGGTGGGCCAGCTCTTCGAGAGAGAAAAGAAGCACAGATTAATTCAGAGAGTGGATCCAGGTTCACACTACCACACAAGTGAGGACTCTGTCCTTGATCAGGACCATCGGGAGACAGAGCACAGAGCCCTTCCTAACCAGGTGAGCAGTCCTTCTCCTAATGTGACCTGAGGAACTTTGAAATACACCTTCCCCCAAAGTATGCCCCCAGCCTGGGGGGCTCTGTAATCCACCACTGTAGCCCTTTCTTTCTGTTAAACCAACATCTCCAGAAGACCTGTAAAAATCATCCCAAGTATCAGAGGGACATTTTCCCACTAACTACGAGGTTTGAACACACCATTGCTTTTGATCCTCACAATTACAAGATTAGGAAAGAGAGCCCAATATGTTCACATAGCTGGCTTGAGGATTCCCAGTTCAGTGTGCACTAACACTTGAACTTGAACACAGCTTTTTGTTTTGTTTTTAAGATTTATTTATTTATCTGAGAGAGAGAGAATGTATGAGCGGGAGGGAGAGGGGGAGAGAGAATCTCAAACAGACTCCATGCTTAGCACAGAGCCCAACGCAGGGCTTGATCTCATGACCCTGAGATAATGACCTGAGCCAAAACCCAGAGTCAGATGCTTAACAGATCGTGCCACCCAGGTGCCCCATGAACGCAGGTCTTTCATCCCTAAGTGTTGTGTTCTCTTCACTGCAGTGAGTATGCCCCCGCCATAGGCCACCAGCCACCAGGATCCACAGCTGGAAGGTCAGAAGCCCCCTCTGTGGGATCAGAGACCTGGGTATAATCCTGGTTCTACCATTCACTATGCCCCCTTAGATGGGTCCCTTCACTGTGTGAGTCCCACAGAGGACTCAGGTGAGAATCCGAGGAGATAATGTTCTAAATGCTTGTCATATACGAGGCTTTCCCAAAGGGAACATGGTACCGCTGGTGGGTTAATGTAGGACACAGGTCCCTTAAAGCAGTTTACTCTCGACAGTCACACTTTAACTGGGGGAAAGATAACAAAATTCTGCCCAGGTGCGGAGTATGGCCGAGTGGGTGAGCAGCAGCCTGGTTAGCAGACAGCAGGTGCATGGAGGCAGTAGAGGCAGAGTGGCCCAGATGTCACCTAGTGCGTCATCCCTGGTACAGCCCAGAACCTTATGGTGTATAAACAACATTCACATCCATCTGTTCATTCCCTCCTAAGGTTGGAGGGTGACTTGGAAGGAGGGACAGAGTCAGAATTATGATCCCCATTTTACAGATGTGAAAACTAAGACCTAGAAAGGGAAAAGAATCTGCTCAAGGTCACAGCTAATTATTTCATTCATTCACTCACTCCATTAGATGTCTAGTGAGCTCCTACTGTGTACAAATTCTATATCAAACCTTGGGCAGACCCGGAAACCAGGGTGGGCATACGCAGTCCTATGAGGCATCTATGCTAAACTACCATGCAGCCTTTGGGCCGGAGTTACCGGCTCAGCTGGCGATGAGTGGTCATTGAACTTCAGCAGGGAGCAAAGACACAACCCTATGTGGACCATCTCCCACGCTTTGGCCTTCCCCTTCCTCTTTCCCGGCTTCTGCTGAAAGATGGGCAAAGAAGAAGCAGAGTGAAGGGAACTTGGGTCAGTAGACTTCTTGGTCTCTCGGGCCCTCCTAGGTTCTTTACCTTTCTAAGCCCAACCACAAAAGCCATATTTACTGCCCTGTGGCAGGACGGCTGTTCCCCTGGGCTTAGGACCCAGGAGTCCTGACTCTTCAGCCGGTGCAAGGCTTGAGAGACCTCAACCCAACCAGAGGACAGGTGGGAAGAGGCATTCCATTCTCTCATTCCTCACCCTCCTGGGACAAAGGAAGTTACCCAACTTCTTAAGCTACTCCGGTAGCTTCCTCTGGGGCTGGGAATACCATGTATGACCTGAGAGAATGGTGGGCTAAAGGGCAAAGGGAGGGAGTTGGCAATAGGGCCACGGGATCGGGAGGGTGTTTCCCAAGTCAATTTGCCATTCCCCAGAAACCCCTCCACACATCCGCCAGCCCCGAACATTCTCACTTCCCGGGCACCTAAAAGATGACAGTTAACACCTCACTTGTTCCTCTTTCTCTTGCTTCTTTCCTGCACAAGATCTGCCCCTGGGAAGCCCGGAGACTTTCCAGAAGTCACCTCTTCCATCCCTCCACCCCCAGGAAGAATACTGCACACTGCCCAGGCAGATAGACAGACAGATAGACGATGGCCCCAGGGAGCCCACGCCTGTAGCCAACAGTCTCTGCTGCCGAGAAGCTTTTATGATGTTTGACCTGAAGGTCAGGCAGCACCAGCGAAGCTGCATCCACCGCCCTCCCCGGGACCCTCCCCTTGGCCGTTTCTGTTTCTCATTTGCTGCTTTATTCTCCCGGCTCCTGGGAAGAGCTGAGAACTGGGAGTCAGACAACCGCATTTTGAATCCCAGCTCGATCACTCACAGCTGAATGGGCACAGCCTCAAATTCTTTGAACCCTAGTTTCTTCATCTCTCTGCACCAGGACTATAATACCCGGTTGCCGTAGGATCCAATGAGCTAATGGGTGGGAAGCAGCTTCGTGAGTTGTAAAACACCAGACTGGAGGGACGGCTTATCATCCATTCCCCTTGTTTCTCGGACACCAAAGAGAGAAGAGCTGGGGAAAGCAAGAGGACTCCGGGTCAAAGACGGGGACTGTTCACCTGGCTGCTAGCTCTGCTCTCTGGCTCTCCAGGTGATCGTGGGAAAGCCGGGTGACCACTGAGCCTCCATTTCCCCATTAGAGAGAGAGGAATCCTTACGCACATTTGCCTGCTCTAGCTGCAGGCTGAGGTTGCCCGTAAAAGATGATTGCTCACTCTCTCTTTTAGAGACGCTCTGAGCTCACCACTGCCAATTACGGTTTATTGAGCACACATGACACAGTCTCCTGCGCTGGATAAACAGACCTTTCAAAGGTGCACGCCTTGCCCAGGAAGAGCAGCTGACCAAGCCCAGCCTCGACAAGGTGCAGAACAAAGCCTCTTCTAGGCACACGTGTCCCTCTGCTCCTGGATGGCCTCACCTGGGAAGGGGCAGCTGGGTCTCACCCCTGGCACAGGCCACCAACACTCCAGGGGGGCCCCCAAGGGATTTCCCTAAGGGAAAGAAGGAAGGGTCTCCTCATCGCATCCGGGACTCACTGGCTACCGAGAGCTCAATGTCCCTTGCAACTGTCCCTCATCTCTACTCCTGCTACCCTCCTGGAGCTGTTGCAAGGTGATTTCGTGGCACTCACCCCTGCCCCATCCCCACAGCTGTGGCTTGTCTCTCTCCCATCCATTCCAGCCACTGCTGTCCGGTGAGTCTTCCTAAATTACTCCTTTAGCATCTCAGTTCCCTGCTTGGCCCCTTCAGTCCTTCCCCAGTACTCAGGGGATGAAGTTCAAGCTGGACGCAGTATGCCACAGGGGTTAAAACAACTTCAGGATCAAAGGAAGCCTGGCTCCGCCCTCAATAGGCAGGTTGCTCCCACCTCTCTGAGTGTCCGTTTTCTCAAGTGCAGAATGAGGCCAGTAGGACAGATACCCTACTGTGATAAAGCCTTAGAACATGTGGACGGCACTGTGCCTAGCTCACAGAAGTTATTCAGGATACGTTAGCTTCCTTACGCTCCCCTTGCTGTGACCCGTTTGCCCCTCTTCCTCGGCAACAGACACAGTGTGCACCCAATTGCACACCCGCCTGGGGGATTCTGGGAGCCTGACACTGAACCAGGACGTCATCTTGATCGGGGGCCAGGAGAGCGGGGAGCAGGAGGTAAAAGGCTTCAGGATGGTAATCAGGCTGCTGACACATCAGGCTTCAGGCTTCAAACAGAAAGGAAGGATGAAGTGTACCCCCAAGCACCGCGAGCGTTGGAGGCTCAGGGAGGGCAGGAAACGCGCCCTGAGATAAGAACACTGGTTCTTGACATATAAGAAAGACACTTCAGATAACTGAGCCCATCATTCAAATGGCCTTGGCACACTCCTGGGGAACCCGGTTTAAATTCTTTCAAAGAGGACTCTGGGTCAAAGATGGGGACTGTGCACCTGGGGACTGTCCACCCAAAGATAATCAGGCACCGTTTGCTGCAGAGCCCCAGGAGCCCAGCGACAAAGGACCAGTGGGCGCGGCGCAAGTGGCAGCCACAACGTCATTCATTTACCGAGTTATCACAAACCACAATGTCTGCCAAGCAAGAGGGTGAGTCATCAGGACCCACAGGAAAGAGGGCCCGGGGACAGTGTGGGGTGGGGTGGGGATAGGGCGGGGCGGGCAGCCTGACATGGTGAGTGAGGAAAGAAGTATTTTGAGGACACGCTGGTTCAAATCCTGATGTAGCTCTGAAACCTTAAACTCGCTGAGCCTCGGCTTCTTCATCTTCAGAAACGGGAATAACCCAAACGCCAAATGCACAGCCTTGTTTGAGGGATTAAATGAGTTCATCTGTGTAAAAGTCTTTAGTCATAAATATGACTTATCTTGATAACCAAGTTCTTGATTTATCCTAAGTTGGGGAAGGAAGGGTCATGTTCTCTTCTCAACTTCTGCTGCCAATGGCAAGAGCCTGTGGCTTCAGCTAGACTGACGTCGCTTCTGATGCTCTTTGGGGGAAAGATCCTCCACAGCTCTGGGCTTCCTGTATCGGTTCTGGACATTCCCTGGGAGGCCAGATGACCTGGTCCAGACCCTTGGAAGAGTTAAGACCTGCATCAAACCCCTGACACCGTAGCCTTTCATAACTCTTCCTTCAGCTTTGACAAAGCTAGATGCATACCTGATACCAAAGCTGTCGGAATGAAAGAATACGCTGAGCTTAGTTAGGTCATTAGGTTGCTGAGATCGGGGTTTGGGGTCCCAGCTGTCGATGGCTCTCAGAGTGCAGGCCCCTTGCCGGTTGGTGCTGCCGGTTACTAAGGGATGGATGAGTGAGTGTGAATGAGCCTCCCGCCACTCAGCCAGAGCTAAGGCACATGCCCCGTAGAGGGGTCCAGAGCCTTTCCCTCCTTCACCTTACTGCTTTCTGTGTTGCTGATCTCGTTCAAAGTGACTGGGGCCTCATAGGACAAGAAATAACCAGAGAGAACCAGACAGAGATGGCAACACAGGCACTGCTGTTCCGTCTCGGCTGGGGGCAGCTTCAGGCAGGCTGGGAACACAGTCCAAGGGAACAAGTGTCCCTGAGCTAACATGAAAGGAGTTGGCGCTGGGGATCTAATCAGCTTAATAGGGCATAGCAGCCAGCCAGTCAACTGTCTGGAGCCCATGAGAGGGGAGAAGAGTTCAGATGCAGAAGGACCCCAGCCAAGGTAGCATCCAGCCTCGGGGAGGCACTCTGGACTGGGCCATCACCAAGCACTGGCCCCCATCTGACTGGAGAGGGCTCTCAGAGGGGACACAGGAGCCCAGCAGGTGTGGCTGCCTCATTCGTCTCAGCTTGGAACATTCTTCAGCTTCCCTCCCTCCGGCGTTTGCTAGGTAGGGTGTTCTTCCTCTCATCTAAGCACAGAATCTCCAGATGAAGGAGAGGAGGCCAGAGGGGAGGAATACTGTGGAGGTAATTAATACCAGTCCTGTTTCTCCCAAAGGTAATTTGAAGAATGGGGCTGGCCAGAAGCCAAGATGGGTACAGGTGCTGGGGAAGGCAGAGGCAGGGAGCAAAGAGGAGAGACGGACACATCTGGCTGAGATACACCGAAGAGCTGGGGCCTTTTAGTCTACCACATTTTCGCGATATTTTACCATCTAGGAAGAGAAATCCCCTCATGGTGTGGCCCCTCTAAGATGTGGCCTTGAGATGGGATCCAGATTCCTACTAAAATCCCTTTGCCCTTGTGGGTGAAATCTGCCTCCCAGCTGATTCTCCGAATGGCAGGGTCCTTGGATTGAAAAGGATGGGAGCAAGGCCTCTAGGAATCCTGGGATTTTGAGGCAAAGAGGGTAGTTACTTCAGTCTCAGGAATGAGAAGGCACAGGTTGGACAGCTTCTCAGGAGGATATATTACTGTCTACTGACCCACAGCTACTGCTTCTCCCAAACTTAGTGGTTACTAACAGCATTTGGGCTGTTCCTGGGATTCAATGCAGGCTAGGGTCACCCCAAAAGGAGGGCTCCTAAGGAGCACTGTTTTGCTTCTGGCCTCTTCATGGCCTCGCCTGTCCTATCTGGACCGTACTTTCTGGAGGCTTGCTCTTCTTCTTTCTCTACACACTCTAACATGCTTATCCTGATGAAATCAGGTGGAACCAAACTCCGGGGACAACTTGGAAGGGGAAGGGAAGGGAAGGGAAAAATGGTCAATGTAGAAGAGGAGATGTAAGGAGGAAGAGAAACTCACTCCTGTTCTCTGGGACTGGAGGGAAGAGACGACAGATAGATAGATAGATATTAATGAGTATGGGGCTCAAGTCCGAAATTAGGATTTCTTTTCTCATTGCAATGAAAGGAAACCCACCTATCCCTGGTTTGAGCTAAATTTGTAAGGACATCAGGCCTGTCTGCATACAAAGCACTCACCATGTTGTCAAGACTGATTTCCTTCCAACTTAGAGCTAGACCTTCAACTACATTGGCCCCATTCTCTAGCAGATATTGGCAAGATGGCCCCAGGAATGGCAGCTGTTAACAATAGTTGCTTCCAGTCTACTAGAAGGATTTTCCACCAAAGTCTCAGAATTGAGTCTTATTGCCCGATTTGGGTCTTACTCTTACTTCTGGAATCCAGGAGGGGGTCATCTACTCCCAGACTACAAGATCTGAGCACAGGGGAGCAGTGATTTTTCCAACAAAAGTCAAAGTGCTATTACCGGAAGTAGAGAAAGCAACAAATGTCTACTGCAGACCCTACGTGGAATCAGCGAATCAAGCTTCCTAACATGAGGATGTCTGGCTGACCACGAACGTACATGTCAGGGTTAGGGGAAGCATCGAAGCAGGGGGGTGACGTGAGGGACTTCTCTGACATGCTCCAGGTCCCCCAAGGGTCGGTCTTAAAGCACAAGGCCAGGGCGTTTGACTTGAACTGCCTCCCAGGCAGAAGCTACTTGGAGAAGTCTAGTTTTCCCAGTTCAGGAATCTGTTTAATTGAGTTAGCTCCCTGGAGTTGAGTCTATCCACCAAGATGCCAGACCCAGTAATAAACTATTTTGTGAACTCTAAACTTCTTCTTCTTTTTTTTTTTTTTAAGATTTTATTTGTTTATTTGACAGACACAGAGCACAAGTACACAGAGAGGCAGGCAGCGGGGAGAGGGAAGCAGGCTCCCCACCCAGCAGAGAGCCTGATGTGGGGCTCGATCCCAGGACCCTGAGATCATGACCTGAGCTCAAGACAGAGGCTTAACCCATTGAGCCACCCAGGCGCCCTGAACTCTAAACTTCTGACTAAATGTTAAGAGAGGGCAAGAAGAGGTAGGGAATAAGTGTGGAGAAAAGCCAGAGGTCCAGGAGCCATGGACTCTGGGCTTTGGAAGAGAAAACACAGGCTCTGGAGTGAGGAAACTGGGTTTGAAACCTGGTGCGGGGCTGCCTGGGTGGCTTAGTTTGTTAAGCATCTGACTCCTGATTTCAGCACAGGTCATGATCTCAGGGTTGTGAGGTTGAACCCTGCATCAGGCTCCACGCTGGGCGCAGAGCCTGTTTAAGAGTCTCTTTCTCCGGGCACCTGGGTGGCTCAGTGGGTTAAAGCCTTTGCCTTGGGCTCAGGTCATGATCTCAGGGTTGTGGGATCCAGCCCTGCATCGGGCTCTCTGCTCAGCAGGGAGCCTGCTTCCTCCTCTCTCTCTCTCTGCCTGCCTCTCTGCCTACTTGTGATCTCTGTCAAATAAATAAAATCTTTAAAAAAAAAAAAAGAGTCTCTCTTTCCCTCTGCCTCTCCTCTCACTCCTTTTCCCTCTGCCCCTCCCATCCACTCTCTCTCTCCCTCTCTAAAAAAAATAATAATAATAAAGAAAAGAAAAAAAAGAAACCTAGTAGTGCTATACACCAGCTGTGATGTTGGGTAAGTTACTGAACCTCTCTGACCTTCAGTTACCTCTTCTATAAAATGAGGATAACCATACTAACCCCTCAAATTATCATAAGCTCAAATAAAAGAGTGTAACATAAGCCTTTATCACAGTATCTGGAACTTCAGAAAGTGTATGATCTATGGTGAGTATAGATTCCACCCAAGATTCCATCCAAGAAATAGATTCCTATTTCAAAGGTTTTTTAAGATTTCAACATTTGCGGGGCGCCTGGGTGGCTCAGTTGGTTAAGTATCTGCCTTCACCTTGGGTCATGATCTCAGGGTCCTGGGATGGAGCCCCACATCGAGGTTTCTGCTCAGCGGGGAGCCTGCTTCCCCCTCTGCTTGCCTCTCTGCCTACTTGTGATCTCAATCTCTCTATCAAATAAATACATAAAATCTTTTAAAAAAAAATTTCAACATTTGCCACACTACAGGCAGCCTCAGAGGAACAGAGGAGGTGGAAAGAGGGTGTGTTCCTAGAGGGAGAGACATTGACCCTACTCTTCACTTCCTTGCTCAGTATCTGTGGTTCCCAGTGGAGTTAGAGACCCACGGCCCCATTCCCAGGCCTGGCAAAACCCAGGATCAGCCCAGACCAGGCAGGTGGCACGTCTCTCCTTCTTAAAGACCTCCAGGTAACAAATTCTTGGCCTCCTTGCCTCTGGAATTCCATTAGGTAGGATGCTCTTCCTTGTGACCAACTCCGAAACCTCCAGCATCGACCATACTTCTATACTTTACATCCGTGCAGGCAGTCATTCAACTGTGGGTTCATTCTCAGTATGATAATTATTGGGCCCCTGTTATGTCAGGTAGCATGCCAGCTTCTGGAAATACAAAAATGAGTAAGATGCCCTTGACTTCAAGAGGCCTGGAGTCTAGAGGGAAGGAAAACCTGGACAATCATTGTAGTACATGGCAAGCACATTAACAGAGGCCAGCTCTGAACAGTTTGGAGATCCCAGGGGCCCCTAACTTGGCTTTGGGAAAGGGAAATCAGGGAAGGCTTCTAGGAGGAGGTGACACCTGAGCTGAGTCTTAAGGGACAGCTGAGCAAGCAGGTCCAAGCAACAGTTATTTTGTGACTATTGTTTCTCAGCTTTATCACACAAGAAGCCAAACATTGGTCATCGTCGAGCTGCTTATCACATGGAGATGACATCACATTGCGCGGGGTAATTACCAAGCAGAAATTGTAGCCCAATGCCTGTGATTCCAGGATGATAATCTGGAATCACAGGCATTGGGCACTAGACACAGCTTGGGCACTAGACCTCTTGTGGTGAATGATGTCCTACCAGTCCTGAATGGGATGCACCAGAGGGCTGGCTGCAGGCTCCCCCTTCAATGGAAAGTGCAGGAAAGTTCCTGGAAGGGCCTGATCTTCACAAAGACTGGGAGTGGTGGCCCACTGGGGCAGAACATGGAATCATCTTCTCCCCTTGATCCAGCATCAGCGACTGTGTGGGTGGTGACGAGGACCATGCTGCCTAAAATGCAGAAGGAAAGAACCAGATGACCTCTAGAGGTCCCCTCTTTTTAGGGGAGTGGACAGTTTAAGAATCTGACTCTTTCTAACTTATTCCAAGGATCTTGGCTCAAGGTACTGCTGTTGGTCTTTCCCTCAAACCAATCAGCCAGACCTCACACCATGATAGGAAAGGTGCCCCGCTGGGGCGCCTGGGTGGCTCAGTTGTTGAGCATCTGCCTTCGGCTCTGGTCTTGGTCCCAGGGTCCTGGGATCGAGCCCTGCATTGGGCTCCCTGCTTGGCAGGAAGCCTGCTTCTCCCTCTCCCACTCCCCCTGCTTGTGTTCCCTCTCTTGCTGTTTCTCTGTCAAATAAATAAATAAATAAAATCTTTTTTAAAAGGGGGGGGGAGGTGTCCCGGACTCCTGTGTCACAGATGTGGGGAGCCCATAAGAGGTGTTCAGAACTGGAGCACTTTGCAAAAGGCCACTCAGCAAGCCCTAAATAGATGCTGGCCACTAGCATTGGTCAGATATGCTACACTCTACCACGCGATGCAAAGAGGAGTAGCTTTTCCTGCCTACCCACTGTCTCGTCACCCCGAACACCAAACCCCAGAAAAAAAACAGAAGATAAACGAAGTCAGATTGCAGCAACCAATTAAAGTGATCCCTCTTCACCTCCGCGTGGCTCTGGCTTCCACCCTCCGTCATCCTTGCCTAGACTTCGCGTAGACAAAGGTCCCTCTGGGGTAGAACCCTCCCCCAACCACTGCCACTTGGTCACAATGGTCAGTGTGGAGCCGGGTGGTAGGGATGGCCCTATACCAGTCTTCAAGCATCCCACATCTCCATTATTGTCCTCCTTATGTTTCTGGTGGGTGCCTTGTCAGAATTTTCGAGAAGAAGGGCTCAGGTTAGACCTTCTGAAGAATTTGCTCACTTCTTAAAGATAAAAGCAGAAATGTGTAACCCAAGAAGGCAGTCGTCTCCTCAGGTCGATTTTAAAGAATATTTCTACCTGTTGAGTCATATGCAGTTCTGTTTCAGGGGAGGGATATGGACAGACAGACAGACAGACAGATGGAGTGACTTCCCCAGAGCACTGGGTGCCAACTTCTCCGGAGGTAGGGAGGGAACCAGACAGCCCTTGTTGGGTAGCAAGAGGTTTTTGTTAAAGACTTCCGGCAGCAGCTCTCCGGGCCCCTCCCTTCACACTTGGGTCTGTCCCTCTATTTGCCTGCTCTCCTCTTCCCACCCCTCCCTACTTCCCAGATTAAATACGGAAAACAGTTATCCCTTTCCCTCCTTATTCTTCCTCTGCTAAAGCCTTTACAGGGGGGCACAGACATGTCTGCCATCTTCAGATCCTGCCTTCTGGAAGCTCTTAAACTGAAATGGACACACAGGCTAGGCAGACATTTAAATCATCTCCTCCCTGCCTTTGGGTTGGGCCTGGATACCGCCCCCTCTCTACGTCTGTTCTTTCTTTTCTTTCTTTTCAAGTAGCACGGAGGGGTGGGGCAGAGTCAGAATGACGACAGCTGGCCCCAGCTTTGTGACTTACGGGTCATCAGTCCTCTCCGATCATTTCCCTGGGAAACCAGTGTAATGACACCTGTTTCTTAAGACTGCCAGAGTGAAAGGAGATAATGGGAGAAAAGTGGTTGCCCATTGTCTGGCATATAGTAGGGGTGGATAAATAGTAGTTTAATGAGTGACTGAAAGGCAAGTGCCCAGGTCCCAGTGGGAAGCCTTGGTTCAAGGAGTCATGGAGATGGGGGGCTCAAGAGCTATTTAAATAAAGGGAAAGACTGAAGGTGCCAGATGCCCGAGCCTCTGCTGCAAAGCCAATCCCACTCTAGGTTTCTGTAAGGGCCCAACTCCTGTGGTCCTTCCCAGGTGAGAAGGTGAGGGAAGGGGAATTTCTGGAATCCGGGATTCAGTATCGGCTTGAGAGTGAACCAGAAGGGCTAGAATCCAATTCTTGGGATGGAGGCAGATTCCACTGCTGGCTCCCCTTCCCTGCATCCCCTCCCAGCAAGGCTCCTCTCCCCAGGTCTCCCCAACACTCCCGAGTCTATGGATCCTGAAGCCTGCAGAATCCACTTGAGCTGTGCAGGGTGAGAGGGCCTGTCAGCTCCAAGCAGGGGAGAAGAGTCCTGGGCTAGCCGTCAGAAGACCTCTGTTGTAGGGGCACCTGGGTGGCTCAGTGGGTTAAGCCTCTGCCTTCAGCTCAGGTCATGATCTCAGGGTCCTGGGATTGAGCCCTGCATCGTCATCAGGCTTTCTGCTCAGCAGGGAGCCTGCTTCCTCCCCACCTCTCTGCCTGCCTACTTGGTGATCTCTCTCTCTCTGTCAAGTAAATAAATAAAATATTAAAAAAAGAAGAAGAAGAAGAAGGAGGAGGAGGGGGAAGAAGAGGAGGAAGGAGAAGGAGAGGAAGAAGAAGGAGGAGGAGGAGGAGGAGGAAGAGACCTCTGTTCTATTCCGGCCTGCCAAATGTGGTGATTTCAAGCAGTTCAGTCAACCTGTCTGCCTGCGCCTCAGTTTCCCCATCTGCAGCATGGGAATAATACCTCACCGCCCCTTCTCCCTATCACACAGGACTATTGCAAGGGTCAAATTAAACATTCTGTGTAGAAAAAGCACTTTGTAAACTGTGAAGTTCTCTGCAAACACAGACAAGTCTGTGGAGGCTCTGGAGCAGGGGACCCAGGAGATGGGACAGACCGTAAATTCTTGTCTGGCATGGGGGCCAGGAAGGATCCTTGCAGTTGGGTTTTCTTTGATCTGCATTTGAAATTTAATGAGCACTTAAGGCATTGCTGACACTCTAATTAGGATTAAAAATTAAATTCAAAAGCCATCACTTCTTCCTTTCCTTCCAAACTCACTCCCTCGGCTCTGCTGAGCACAGCCATTAACCGAAAACTATTGTTAAAGTTGCCGTACACTCATTTGTTCTACACTGAAACAAATGAAAGACAAATATTTTGTTAGAAAAACAAATCACGAACCAAACTAGAGTTTAAAAAAAAAACAACACACAAAAACAGAAAACAAATCGAAAACCTACTTAATGAGTTCAGAGTGAAATTAACACCAAACCACTACAGCCTCAAAAACAATGGAACCAGAATACAATCGGAACAGCAAAACAGGTCCCCAAGTGAATCGAACTGATTCTGCAGATCACCAAAGAGCCTGAATCCAAAAGAAACAGCTCTCGACCCTCACCTCCGTGGGTTCTGGCTTTCCCACATCAGATTCTGTACCCCATCCTTTTCCAGGATGCCTACTGATGCCCCAGAGGTGCTGAATCCCTGGGGATGCGGAAATGAGGGAGACAGTCCCCTCCAGGCAGGAGCACATGGTCCGACAGGCTTGCTCTCTGCACACATACTTGCACTGCCCAGCGCCAGTGCCTTCCCCCGTATCGCTCTGCCCAATATGGCCCAGTACAATGGAGTTCTCGGCACCCCCACTGAACCTTGTGATTGCCAGCATCAGAGCCTGAAACTGTCAGTACACCAAAAACCCCAAACCCCAACAAACAAAAGTTGAGCCACAGAGACCTCTGCGATGACAAAGATTGGCGATCCTCGGAGACCAGCTCCTCCAAGCCAGCAGAGGAAGCATGCTCTGATTTAATTCAGCATCGCACCCCTGCCGTTCCGACACCACGCCTTCTAACGCCTTCAGTAAGGGCTGTCCCATCCAGTCCTCTCCGCAGGAATGGCAGGAAGTGGGAAAAACGAAATTGCTGCCTTTGGGGTATAGATGACCACCCACACTCAGCAAGGGGGTGAGCTGGAAGCCAGGCCTCCTGTGGAGGACCCAGCAAGGTTCCTGCAGGGGGAAAATGGCCCTGAGACAGCTGCTGAGATTTGCTCCTTGCTCACACAAATACAGCCAGAACCTTCCGTCCATGTCGCCCTTGGACCCTCCCCACTGAAGCCACTATTGTCTTCCCAGGAGCAGAGTGCTCCCTATCTGATGGCTGGAGCAGCCCTCCCCACAGACTCAGGAGCAGAGCTGTTTGACTATATTATCTATCATCTTGGGGGCTGAACCTTGGCTGTGTTATCTAGCTGCAGCCTCCTTTTATCTCCTGTCATCTAGGCTCAGGCCGATTTTATGGACTTCTTTTTCCATGTCTCTGCCGGTCCCTCTTAACCTCCCCCCCCCCCCCGCCCTATGGGGGCACGTTTATCCCTGAGCCCTTGGGGCCAACCTGTGGCTACATCAGTTTCCCCAGCTCTGACTTCCTGGATCCAGTTTCCTCCCCTTGCCCGGGGTTATGTATGACAAGGACCGGAGTCTTGGATGCTGTTCGGATAAAGAGCTTGCCTTCAGCCATCACCAGACTCCTCTGCAGGGGAGTGGGAAGAGAGACACTGGGAAGAATTTCAAAGTCCAGCTGGATCCCCACCAGCTAGAAGAAGCCATCCCCCAAAGGCTCCAGCCCATCTTCAGCTTCCCCTTCGCTAGACTGTCTTTGGCTTTTTCATCTAGATCCAAGTTTTAGACATGATCACACACTGTTTTGGTGTTATCTCTCTCTCTTTTTTTTTTTTTCCAGATTACTTTTGTGTTTTATTTGAGAGAGAAAGGGCACTTACACACTCACCTGTGCGTTAGGGAGGGGCAGCGGGAGAGGGAGCAAGAAACCAAAGCAGGCTCCTCCCTTAGCCCCTCAAAGGACTCCATCCCAAGAACCCAAGATCACGCCCCAAGCCAAAACCAAGAGTCAGACACCACCCGCTGCGTCACCCAGGTAACCCTGCTGTTATCTATTTTATGTCTCTCCACAACTAGATGGGAGGCTTCTAGAAGACAAGGACTGTGTTATATATAACTATGTTATATGAAACTGCCCGGCATGGCACCCGGCATGGGTCATCCCTGCCTGCCACCTAGGTTTCCAATCTACCTTCCACACCATTGCCACAGCGAGCTTGCTCAACACAGACCCGTAGGGGCCGCTCAGCGCCCTTAGCAGTCCAGCCCCCCAGCCTACACTCCAT
>RCUC01137353.1:0-12185 GCA_003697995.1 Taxidea taxus jeffersonii | reverse complement strand
CCCTGAAAGGGGAACACTCTTACACTATTGGTGGGAATGCAAGTTGGTGCAGCCACTTTGGAAAACTGTGGAGATTCCTTAAGAAATTAAAAATAGAGCTTCTCTATGACCCTGCAATTGCACTGTTGGGTATTTACCCCAAAGATACAGATGTAGTGAAAAGAAGGACCATCTGTACCCCAATATTCATAGCAGCAATGGCCACAGTTGACAAACTGTGGAAAGAACCAAGATGCCCTTCAATGGACGAATGGATAAAGAAGATGTGGTCCATATATATTATGGAGTATTACGCCTCCATCAGAAAGGATGAATACCCAACTTTTGTATCAACATGGCCGGGACTGGAAGAGATTCTGCTAAGTGAAATAAGTCAAACAGAGAGAGTCAATTATCATATGGTTTCACTTACTTGTGGAGCATAAGGAATAACACAGAGGACATGGAGAGATGGAGAAGAGAAGTGAGTTGGGGGAAATTGGAGGGGGAGATGAACCATGGACTGTGGACTCTGAGAAACAAACTGAGGGCTTTGGAGGGGAAGGGGGTGAGGGGTTGGGTGAGCCTGGTGGTGGTGGGTATTATGGAGGGCATGTATTGCATGGAGCACTGGGTGTGGTGCATAAACAATGAATGCTGGAACACTGAAAAGAAATAAAAAAGAAAAAAAACTATTAGGAATGCTTTCATGAAGGAAGTGATATTTGAATTAGGTCTTGAAAAAAGTAAAATATTGGTCATTGGCAGAAATGGGGAAAAGGGAGCCTTACATCCCAGAATGACAAAATAATGTGATCATAACCCTAGAAGTGTGGTTACACATGTATTTAAGGAACAGAGATCACAGGTTCCATGGTAGATAAGGTAGGAGATATTTAGCTTAAGGTAAGGTAAGGGGGGCCCCAAATGCCTTCTAAGGGAGTTTCAGCTTTGTTCAATAGGAAATAGGAAGAGAAGTTCTGAGAAGGAAAGTGATCAGCTCAGTGTTTTATGTTTGTATGTATGTATGTATTTATGTATGTATGTCAGTGGGTTTTTTTTTAAGATTTTATTTATTTATTTATTTATTTGACACACACAGAGATCACAACTAGGCAGAGAGAGAGAAGGAAGCAGACTCCCTGCTGAGCAGAGAGATCAACGTGGGGCTCCGTCCCAGGACCCTGAGATCATGACCTGAGCCAAAGGCAGAGGCCTTAACCCACTGAACCACCCAGGCACCCCTGTATGTCAGTGTTTTAAAAGAAGCACTTTGGAGTTCTGTGGTGACTGGAGATAGGGAGATTAGTTAAAAGGTAATTAAATTCACTTAGGCAAGAGAGCAATGTCCTGACATAGAGTAGTTGCATCCAGAATGGAAAGGAAGGAAGATTCCAGAGAGCAAGATGTAGAACCTGAAGGTGTGGAGGGTGGAAGGGGGGTGCTAAAAGTGACCCAGAAACATCCAGTTTACCTGCCAGCATGGAAACCAAGGCCCCAGTTAAAGTCAGAGAGAACAGAAGAGAAAGGCCTTGGAGAGAGATACAGGTGGAAGACTGCAGTTTGAGGGCAGAGTTAAAGCTGCCCTGGTGTAGAAGTACTAGAAAGACCAGAAATTGTCCTCTTTCTGAAACAGCACACACACACACACACACACACACACACACACAGAAGACTGTTGACGACAAATTCAGAAAACCCTAAAGACTGCACCAAAAAATTACTAGAACTAAGAAATGAATTCAGTAAAGTTGCAGGATCCAAAATCAATCTACAGAAATCCGTTCCATTCATATACACCAATAATGAAGCAGCAGAAGGTGAAATTAAGAAAATAATTCCATTTACAATCACAGCAAAAATGGTAAAATATCTAGGAGTAAACCTAACAAAGAGGTGAAAGATTTAAACTCTGAAAACCATAAAGCACTGATGAATGAAATTCAAGACAACACAAAGAAATGTAAAGACATTCCATGTTCATGGGTTGGGCAGAACAAATATTGTTAAAATGTCTATCCTACCCAAAGTTATCTTCAGATTTAATGCAATCCCTATCAAAATACCAACAGCATTTTTCACATAACCAAAGCAGTCTTAAATTTGTATGAAACCACAAAAGACCCCAAATAGCCAAGGTAATCTTGAAAAAGAAAGGCAAAGCTGGAGTTGTCACAATTTCAGACTTCAAGTTATATTCCAAAGCAGTAGTAAATTTCTTAAAGATTTTGTTTTTAAGTAATCTCTATACTCAGAGGGCTCAAACACACAATTCCAAGATCAACAGTTGCATACTGCTCTGACTGAGCCAGCAAGGTGTCCCACAAAGCAATAGTAATTAAAACAGTATGGCTCTGGCACAGAAAGTAACACACAGATCAATGGAACAGAATAGAAAACCCAGAAATAAACCCATAATTATACGGTCAATTAATCTTCAACAATGAATATACAATAGGAAAAAAACAGTCTCTTCAAAAATGGTGTTGGGAAAATTGGACAGCCACATGCAAAAAAAAAAAAAAATGGAACTGGACCACTCTCTTTCACCATACACAAAAATAAACTCAAAATGGATTAAGGACCTAAATGTGGGAAAGGAAACTATAAAAACCCAAGAAGAGGGCACAGGCAGTAATTTCTTTGACATTGGCTATAAGCAACATTTTTCTGGTTATGTCTCCTGAGGCAAGGGAAACAAATGCAAAAATAAACTTTTGGGACTACATCAACATGAAAAGCTTCTTCACAGCAAGGGAAGCAATCAGCAAAACTAATAAACAATGTACTGAATGGGAGAAGACATTTGCAAATGATAAAGTGTTAATATCCAAAATATATAAAGAACTAATACAGCTAAACACCCAAAAAACAAATAATCCAATTTAAAAACAGATAGAAAACAAGAATAAATATTTCTCCAGATGGCCAACAGACATATGAAAAGATGCTCAACATCACTCATCATCAGGGAAATGCAAATCAAAACCACAATGAGATACCACCTCACACCTGTCAGATGGCTAAGATAAAAAAGACAAGAAACAGTAAGTATTGGCAAGAATGTGGAGAAAAAGGAACCCTCTTACACTGTCGGTGGGATAGCAAACTGGTGCAGTCACTGTGGGAAACAGTATGGAGGGTCCCCAAGTAAAAATAGAACTACCATATTATTTGGTAATTCCACTACTGGGTACTTACCCTAAAAATGCAGAAACACTAATTCAAATGGATACATGCACCCCTATATTTACTGCAGCAATATTTACAATAGTCAAACTATGGAAGCAACCCAAGTATTCACTGATAGATGAATGGATAAAGAAGAGGTGGAATAAATATACAATGGAATATTATTCAGCCCTAAAAAAGAATGAAATCTTGCCATTTGCAACAACATGAATGGAGCTAGAGAGTATAACGCTAAGCGAGATAAGTCGGCCAGAGAAAGACAAATACCATATGATTTCACTCATATATGAAATTTTAAAAACAAAACAAATGAGCAAGGGGAAGATAGAGAGATCAAAACAAAGAAACAGACTCTTAACTCTACAGAACAAACAAAGGGCTACCAGAGGGGAGGTGGGTGGGGGGGATAGGTGAAATAGGTGATGGGGATTAAAGAGTACACTTATCATCACGAGCACTGAGTAATGTATAGACTTTTAAAAAAAGAAAGACAGGGCACCTGGGTGGCTCAGTCATTAAGCATCTGCCTTCAGCTCAGGTCATGATCCCAGGGTCCTGGGATTGAGCCCGGCGTTGGGCTTCTTGCTCTACAGGAAGCCTGCTTCTCCCTCTCCCACTCCTCCTGTTTGTGTTCCCTCTCTTACTCTCTCTCTGTCAAATAAATAAATAAAATCTTAAAAAAAAAAAAAAGAAAGAAAGAAACACAAAACTAGACATTTGTTAAAGCGGTAGGAAGAATAGACTTCACTCAGCAACAACCTTCGAGAATATTTGCTAAAGAACCCTTGATCCTTTTTAGAAAAAACAAAACAACAACAACAACAAAACCCTAACTAAGCCTGTGTATGAGTTAATGACACAGTAAGAATAGAACCCATGCCTCCTGACTCCCAGTCTGGTGCTCGTCCCATTGCCATTAAGATTATTTGCTCAGACCCCTGGAGAGGAAGTGTCAGAGCACTAAAGAGAGATAATTGCCTAGTCAAATCCAGTCATCTTTTTAACACAACAGATAAGATAAGATAACACAACAAGATAAGACTCTACTCTGTTCAATAGTTACTTTCTGGTACCCTCGACAGTGTTCTCTGAAGGTTCCCAGAAGCTAGTGCTATCCTCCACATATTCTCCTCTCAGAAGGCTATAATCACACCCCTTTCTGGAAGCCTTCCCTGTCTACATCAACCTGAAGTGGATGCTCTTTGCCCTCTATTATCTACCTCAGCCTTTTTGTTAGTGCTTATGTAATGCCTCACACAAAGCTGTCCAGTTCAGAAGCCTTGGTCCACATGTGGCTATTTAAATAAATTAAAATTAAGTTAAAAATTCAGTTTAATTAACAAAAGAAAAAACAAGAACCATATGATACTCTCAATAGATGCTGAAAAAGCATTTGACAAAGTACAGCACCCCTTCCTAATCAAAACTCTTCAAAGCGTAGGGATAGAGGGCACATACCTCAACATTATCAAAGCCATCTATGAAAAACCCACCGCAAGTATCATTCTCAATGGAGAAAAACTGAGAGCTTTTCCGCTAAGGTCAGGAACATGGCAGGGATGTCCGTTATCACCACTGCTATTCAACATAGTACTAGAAGTCCTAGCCTCAGCAATCAGACAACAAAAAGAAATTAAAGGCATCCAAATTGGCAAAGAAGAAGTCAAACTATCACTCTTTGCAGATGATATGATACTATATGTGGAAAACCCAAAAGGTTCCACTCCAAAACTCCTAGAGCTTGTACAAGAATTCAGTAAAGTGTCAGGATATAAAATCAATGCACAGAAATCAGTTGCATTTCTTTACACCAACAACAAGACAGAAGAAAGAGAAATTAAGGAGTCAATCCCATTTACAATTACACCCAGAACCATAAGATACCTAGGAATAAACCTAACCAAAGAGGCAAAGAATCTATACTCAGAAAACTATAAAGTACTCATGAAAGAAATTGAGGAAGACACAAAGAAATGGAAAAATGTTCCATGCTCATGGATTGGAAGAATAAATATTGTGAAAATGTCTATGCTACCTAAAGCTATCTACACATTTAATGCAATGCCTATCAAAATCCCATCCAATTTTTTCAAAGAAATGGAACAAATAATCCTAAAATTTATATGGAACCAGAAAAGACCTCGAATAGCCAAAGGAATATTGAAAAAGAAAGCCAAAGTTGGTGGCATCACAATTCCAGACTTCAAGCTCTACTACAAAGCTGTCATCATCAAGACAGTATGGTCCTGGCACAAAAACAGACACATAGATCAATGGAACAGAATAGAAAGCCCAGAAATAGACCCTCAACTCTATGGTCAACTAATCTTCGACAAAGCAGGAAAGAATACCCAATGGAAAAAAGACAGCCTCTTCAACAAATGGTGTTGGGAAAATTGGACAGCTGCATGCAGAAAAATGAAATTGGACCATTTCCTTACTCCACACATGAAAATAGACTCAAAATGGATGAAGGACCTCAACGTGAGAAAGGAATCCATCAAAATCCTTGAGGAGAACACAGGCAGCAACCTCTTTGACCTCAGCCGCAGCAACTTCTTCCTAGGAACAACGCCAAAGGCAAGGGAAGCAAGGGAAAAAATGAACTATTGGGACTTCATCAAGATCAAAAGCTTTTGCACAGCAAAGGAAATAGTCAACAAAACCAAAAGACAACTGACAGAATGGGAGAAGATATTTGCTAATGACATATCAGATAAAGGGCTAGTGTCCAAAATCTATAAAGAGCTTAGCAAGCTCAACACCCAAAGAACAAATAATCCAATCAAGAAATGGGCAGAGGACATGAACAGACATTTCTGCAAAGAAGACATCCAGATGGCCAACAGACACATGAAAAAGTGCTCCACATCACTGGGCATCAGGGAAACACAAATCAAAACCACAATGAGATACCACCTCACACCAGTCAGAATGGCTAAAATGAACAAGTCAGGAAATGACAGATGCTGGCGAGGATGTGGAGAAAGGGGAACCCTCCTACACTGTTGGTGGGAATGCAAGCTAGTGCAACCATTCTGGAAAGCAGCATGGAGGTTCCTCAAAAAATTGAAAATAGAGCTACCTTATGACCCAGCAATTGCACTACTGGGTATTTACCCTAAAGATACAAACGTAGTGATCCGAAGGGGCACGTGTACCCGAATGTTTATAGCAGCAATGTCCACAATAGCCAAGTTATGGAAAGAACCTAGATGTCCATCAACAGATGAATGGATAAAGAAGAGGTGGTATATATATACAATGGAATGCTATGCAGCCATCAAAAGAAATGAAATCTTACCATTTGCGACGGACATGGATGGAACTAGAGGGTATTATGCTTAGTGAAATAAGTCAATCAGAGGACAACTATCATATGATCTCCCTGATATGAGGAAGTGGAGATGCAACGGGGGTGGGGGCTAAGGGGGTAGGAAAAGAATAAATGAAACAAGATGGGATTGGGAGGAAGACAAACCAAAAGAGACTCTTAATGTCATAAAACAAACTGAGGGGGGTGGGGAGGGAGGGGGGTGGAGAGAGGGTAGTGCGGTTACATTATATGTTTAAATTTAAAAAAAAATAGGGACACCTGGGTGGCTCAGTTGGTTAAGCAGCTGCCTTCGGCTCAGGTCATGATCCCAGCGTCCTGGGATCGAGTCCCACATCGGGCTCCTTGCTTGGCAGGGAGCCTGCTTCTCCCTCTGCCTCTGTCTGCCACTCTGTCTGCCTGTGCGCTCTCTCTCTCTCTAACAAATAAATAAATAAATAAATAAAAATCTTAAATTAAAAAAAATAAATTTAATTAAATTTTAAAAAATTCAGTTTAGTTCCTCAGTTGCACTACCTGTATTTCAAGGGCTCAACAGCCATAAGTGGCTAGTGGCTACCATATTAGACATGCACATTAAAGAACATTTCCTTCATTGCAGAAAGTTCTATTAGCACTACATACTATTTGTTATAATTTTTTGTGTATATGTTTTAGTTTTCTAGCTAGGGCAGGGACCACAGCTTATCAATTCTATATCCCTTCCCCACTTAGCACAGTGCTTTATACCTAATAAATATCCAACATAATCATTGATTGGATCCTCAGGAAAGAATTGCCACATTAGTAAGATCTAGGATTACTTAAACCTTTTTCCTATATTCTCAGCCAAAAATAAAGTTCAGCCCATCTTCCCAGAAAGAACAATGTTTTAAAGCGTAATAGATAAGAAACTTCTGTCCATCTAGGCATGGTCAATGGGAAGAAATGGCAAAGGAAAGGATCGGCTGAAGTATTCTATGCCTATCATAGATATCAAACTCCAGATCCTCAATATGCTGAAAAGAATCTCTGTCTGAACACCTGGTTCCCTGACTTTTACTTCCCATGGAGTTGTCCCCAGTTTGGAATATTTTTGCGGTCAGGGTACTGCCAAGTTCACCAAAGTATTTAGCAAATGGCAGGGCAAGGCCACAGATGCATCAAATAAAATCAGACTAAAAAATTCCCTGGCTGTCTCTTTAAAAGAAAAAAAAAAAAGATTCCCTAATTCTCTAAGTAGGTCTCAGAACCATCACAGAGGAGTGTAACACCTATGACTATAAGGGGTCTGCAAAATAATAAATCATCCTTATTATATGATATGTCAAATAATATGTATATATTATTTGACATATAAAATATGTCAAAGTGGCATATTTTAGGGTGGTATATTCTGCTACCCTCCACTCTTCAATTAGTCAAGCCACACAGACACTATTATATGCTGCTAGGAACTCATTTTCATTCACTTCTAAAACCCTGTGGACAACTTCTGTTTCACCTAATAACTTGGCTGGGCAATCCATCCATCTTGGTCATCTACTCATTGATCCACTCATTCATTCAACAATTATGTATTAAGCACTTTTTCTGTTCTGACGTGGAGATAAACCAATGAGAAAAACTCAGTGGGTCTATGCCCTTGTGAAAAATGTAAATTCTCATAAGTGACATAGCAGTTAACTACTACATTTCCTCAAATTTAAGACATCATTGATTTTCACCATGGACTTAATAACAGCTTTTCAGGAGGAAAAAAAGTGCTACCACACTAAATACACATATTGATTTGATGTCACCATCACACATTCCTTCCAAAAATATCACTAAAGCAATGTGTTGATATGACAAAACCCAGTTTATTGTTTACCTGGGTAAGAGAAAGCATTATCTAGATAGTCCTTTTTAGCATCTCAAAGGAAGTTAAGAACAAAATTGGGCTATTTTTGAACTTCAAAAGTCTGGTTTAAGGTGGGTCTTTCAGTGAGGGGAGAAGGAAGTCTCAGTTAGCATTGAGTAAGGATCACGATATAATAGTTTAGGGTTGATAGACACAGCAGTTGAGGCAAGGGGCTCAGAGAGTCTTGAAATAAAAATTGTTATTTGATGCTTTATTTGAAGAGTAGAGTGTCTTTCAGGCAGGTCCTGGAATCAACAACAAAGTTATTTGTAATGTTTATCTTCCCGATAAAGAGTTGACTTCACCTGGAATGGTGAAGTCATGTTGATGTAGAGACTGTGCTACATAGATGGTGCCATCAACATGTGAAAAATACACCCCTTCAAAGAAATAAAGTAATTACACAACTAAAAATATGTAATTATAATTGCAAAATATGCTCTGATGGATAAATATAGGGTACAATGGAAGCATGTAACTGGGGTACCTCACCTACTCTGCAGAGGTCAGAAAAAGCATCTTTGAGGAACTTGTGCTTGAATTGAGGCAAAAATGATGAATTCAGCAAGATGAAGAAATGGAGGGGGGGGTAGGAGATAAGATAGCATGTGCAAAGGTCCTGTGGCAGGAAGGAATATGTAGTATGAAAGATTAGCAAGGCTGGAGCACAAGAATGAGAGGAAAGAGGCACACAGCGTAGACCAGTTGGCTGGGAGTGGGCAAGAGATTGCTGTCCTCTGTTATGCTTCAGAGTGACTTTTTATTTTTGAGACAAAAAAAACAAAACAAAACAAAAAAACCCAAACCCAAAAACAAAAAAACACTTAATGCTCTGAGATCTGAAGACAGTATCCCAAGTCAGAATCTAACATTGTCAAAGTTTTAAAAAGAGTGATGAATGAGCCTTCATGGTAGTCTACCATAACAACATAAGATTCAAATTGTTGCCCAGCAACAGCAAAACCAGTTCTAGAATCCTCCTACTTGTGCTTAGACTTGTGATCAAACAGGTTAACTTGATTCTGGTCTGGAAATTTAGCCATGCCCAGGAGGCCAGATAAATTTAAATTAAGAAAGAAGAGGGTTTTTTTCTAAGTGTTTAACTTATAAGTGGGCAAATCAACATTTTTAAAAAAGCCCTGGGGGGCCCTGGGTGGCTCAGTGGGTTAAAGCCTCTGCCTTCGGCTCAGGTCATGATCCCAGAGTCCTGGGATGGAGCCCCACATAGGGCTCTCTGCTCAGCAGGGAACCTGCTTCCTCCTCTCTCTCTGCCTGCCTCTCTGCCTACTTGTGATCTCTGTCTGTCAAATAAATAAATAAAATCTTATTTTAAAAAAGCCCTGGGATTAAGACCCCTGCTTCGCAGTGATTTTTGTTTTAAATACAATGATTCATTAACTCATAAAAATACTTCAATAATGTCTACGGGGTATAAGCTGCCACACTAAATCTTGAGTGAAAGTTGCTTTCTGTTTTTAAGAATTCTAAGCAGTTGGGGATGGGTTTAGAACCACATGATCAAACAATATTCTTTATTCAGGGGCCTCTTTGCTCTGGTTCTTTATGGCTGTGTACAACAATTTGTTATTATCTGCCATGGGTTGACTGGGTTCAACTCAGCAGTTTTAGCTTGATGTCTCTCATGCAATTGCAGTCTGAAGGGTCAACTAGGGGAGACAGCCGAGATGGCCCACTTACCTGGCTGGCAATCGATGCTAAATGTTGTTCGGGAGCACAGCTGAGGCTGTCGCCCAGAACACCTACATTTGTTTTCTCCAAGTGGCCCCCGCTTCTCTCAACATGAAGGCTGTTATGACAGGAAGCAGGCGAAGAACAAGGATCCCAAGAAGCAGGAGAAGCTGCTGGGTCAGTCGAGGACCAAGCTAGGACTTCCCCTGTGTTACTTCTGCCATATTCTATTAGAGCAGTTACAGGGCCTTCCCAGATTCAAGGGGATGCAGAAATTGATGCCACATCTTGATGAAGGAGTGACAAGTCAACTTGGCACAAGAGCAATGCGAGAGAGGTGGGAGACATTGCAGCAATGTTTGGAAAGAATAATCTATCCTGTTGGAATGATGAGAATATTTGGACCAGAAGCATGTACCAAACCTTACAAGGAGGAGAAGGATACAAAAGAGTAAAAAACATGACTTGTCTGGGGCACCTGGGTGGCTCAGTGAGTTAAGCCCCTGCCTTCGGCTCAGGTCACGATCTCAGGGTCCTGGGATTGAGTCCCACATTGGGCTCTCTGCTCAGCGGGGAGCCTGCTTCCTCCTCTCTCTCTGCCTGCTTCTCTGCCTACTTGTGATCTCTGTCTATCAAGTAAGTAAAAAAAATAAATAAAAATTAAAAAAAAAAGCATGACTTGTCTTTGAGGTAGTGCTTAGCAATACTAAACTCACACTGAAGAGAGTACGTGAAGGCACTTTCAAAACCACATACCAATAAGTATGGACAAATGCACAGGCATCCCCCATGCAAAAGAAAAAAGCTCTTCTGAAAAGAGTGAAAACCCAAATGGGGAGCCTATTTTGTGTAATTTAAAGGGTGAAAAGTATAACCGGTTATACATTAACCCCAGACTCCCAATCAATTTTCTAAGTCCTAACTAAAATACTGTAAAGCACCTATATGTAAGTGATAATCAGCTATACTGGGTTGTAAAAGGCTTAAAACATTTGCCACCTGATACCAAACAATTAATATGAATGTCTATAAATCGCTGCTTTGTGTCAAGAACCACGAAGGATTTGAGATCTTTTTCCCACTTGAAAGCTAACAAGTCAGTCTGCCACAGTTTGTGGATGCTAACCAGAGGTAAATCTGGGATAGTGACGGAAAGAACAGGATAGTATGTGCACATACTCACAGCTATAGAAATAGAGAACGATTATTTTCTGGCTTTGGTTCCCCAATTCCAGTTTCTACAGGTGATGGAATGAGGGCCAGGTGGTGCCTGCTAATCATATTCCAGGAGAAAAATCCCAAGATTAGGAAACTTCAGTTTTGTATAATGGACAGGACGCAAACCCATTGCTCAACCTTTGCTCCAGAGGGAGACATTATCTTTATTGCACTGCATAGCAAACAAACCTACTTTCTGCTCTGTAGAAAGACACTATCTCCTTCTTCGTAGGCTATACTGTCTTAGAAAAGATAGTGCAGAACAAAAGATGTTGGTGCCTCTACTCACAAGACCTGAAGAAAGAAGAGAGACACATGGAGACTTGTCTCTCAACACTTCATGGGAAGTAAAGGCTACATCCAAGATCAAGCAATAGTTGAATAGTGTGCCCCATTTGTTGACATTTGGCATTTCGAAACATCTACATGGAATTCTGATGTTCTGGCACTTATTTATAATATAACAAGGGACTTTCCCTGAATATCATTTTCTTACTGAGTTTCAAAAGAGAAAGAGACTTGGTAATACATGATTTTTCACTCACCAATACACTGAAAACCAAGACAATGGAAATGGATGATGATATCATGTAACCATATGTTTATTTTTCCATTCATGCACTCACTCATTCATTTATTCAACAAATAATTATCTCGGCCTCAGAATTATAGACATGAAAAAGACGGTCATGTTCCCTGCTGTCATCGAGTTTATGGTCTAGTGGAAGAGGTAGACATTAAACAATTAATTACACAATGGATTGTTTATTAGAATGGTGGTAAGTGCTCTGAAAGAGGGAAAGCCTATATTACTTGGGAAGTCTAGGAGGCTTATTTGAGAGGTGGGTTGAGGGATGAATAGCAGTTAATCAGACAGTAAAAGAGAAATAC
>RCUC01137352.1:0-33099 GCA_003697995.1 Taxidea taxus jeffersonii | reverse complement strand
AAAAAAAATTGAACAGATCAATTATCAGCAATGAAATTGAATTAGTAACCAAAAGATTCCCAAGAAACAAAAGTTGAGGACAGATGGATTCGCAGGTGAATTCTACCAAACATTCAAATATTTTTCTCAAACTATTCCAACTATTACAAGACAAGGGAAATCTTCCAAATTCATTCTATGAGGCCAGCAAACCCTAATACAAAACCCAGATAAAGGGGTGCCTGGGTGGCTCAGTGGGTTAAAGCCTCTGCCTTTGGCTCAGGTCATGATTCCAGGGTCCTGGGATCAAGCCTGGCATCAGGCTCTCAGCTCAGCAGGGAGCTTGTTTCCTCCTCTCTCTCTCCCTGCCTCTCCACCTACTTGTGATCTCTGTCTGTCAGTCAAATAAATAAATAAATAAATCTTAAAAAAAAATAAAAGGCAGATAAAGACACTGTAAAAAAGAGAACCATATACCATTATATCTGATGAATACAGATGCAAAAATCCTTAACAAAATATTAATAAACTGAATCCGAAAATACATTAAAAAATGTTCACCACAATCAAGTGTGATTTATACCTGGGATGCAAGGGTGGCTCAATATTCTCAACTCAATCAACATGATACCCCACATCAATAAAGGAAAGGATAAAAACCATATTATCATTTCAATAGAGGCAGAAAAAACATCTGACAAAGTACAATATCCATTCATGATAAAAACATATAACAATGGGGGCGCCTGTGTGGCTCAGTGGTTTAGGCCTCTGCCTTCGGCTCGGGTCATGGTCTTGGGGTCCTGGGATCTAGCCCCGCATTGGGCTCTCTGCTCGGTGGGGAGCCTGCTTCCTCCCCCCTCTCTCTGCCTGCTTGTGATCTCTCTCTCTGTGTCAATTTAATGGATAGAATCTTTAAAAAACAAACAAACAAATTAAAAAAATGTAACAATGAAGGACTACAGAGAACATACCTCAACATAATAAGGCTATATATAGAAAGATCCTAGCTAACATCATACTCAATGGTGAAAAACTGAGAGCTTTCCCCCTAAGATCAGGAACAAAGACAAGAATATCCACTCTCACCATTTTATTTATCATAGAAGTTCTAGTCACAGCAATCAGACCAGGAAAAGAAACAAAAGGCATCCACATGGGTAAGGAAGAAGCAAACTTACTATTTGCAGATTATGTAATATTATATATAGAACATCCTAAGGACTTCACCAAAAACTACTAGAACTAATAAATGAATTTAGTAAGATCATAGAACACAAGATTAATACACAGAAATCCACTGCATTGTTATACACTAATCATAAAATAGCAGGATAAGAAATTAAGAAAAAAGTTCCACTTAACAATTTCACCAGAAATAATAAAATACCTAAGAATAAAGTTAGTCAAGGATGTAGAAGACCTCTACTCTGAAAATCATAAAATGCTGATGAAAGAAATTAAAGATGACACAATCAATAGGAAAGATATTCCATGCTCCTGTATTGGGAGAAAAATATTGTTACACTATCTATACCACTCAAAGCAATGTGCAGATGTAATATAATTCCTATCAAAATACCAACAGAATTTTTCACAGAACTAGAACCAACAACCCTAAAATTTGTATGAAACCACAAAAGACTCCCAAAGCCAAAGCAATCTTGAAAAGAAGAGCAAAACTGAAGATACGACAATGCCAGATTTCAAGATATTCTACAAAGTGGTAGTAATCATTAGAGTATGGTACTGGCACAAAAAAGACACATAAATCAATAGAATAAAACAAAGAAACCAGAAATAAACCCACAACTATGTGGCCAATTAGTTTATGACAAAGGAGGTAAGAATAAGCAATGGCAAAAAGTATCTCTTGAACAAACTGTATTTGGAAGAATACACAAAAATTAACTCAAAATGGATTAAGACTTAAATGTGAGACCTGAAACCATAAAAGTCTAAGAAAAGAAGACAGGCATTTATTTCTCTGACATTGGCCATAGCAGCATTTTTTCTAAATATGTCTGAATATGAAGCAAAAGAAACAAAGGCAAAAATGAACTACTGAGACTACAACAAAATAAAAAGCTTCTGTACAACAAGGGAAACAATAAAAGTTTAAGAGGCAACCTACTGAATGGGAAAAGATGTTTGCAAATGACATGTCTGGTAAGAGGTTAGTATCCATGATATCTGAGAATTTATACAACACCACAAAAATAATCCAATTAAGATAGGTAGAAGACAAAGAAAAATGGGCAGAAGACATAAAGAAAAATTTTTCCAAAAAAGTCAAACAGATGGTCAACAGACACATGAAAGGATGCTGAACATCACTGATCATCAGGGAAATGCAAACAAAACCACAATGAGATACCACTTCACACCTGTCAGAATGGCAAAAATCAAAAGCATAGGAAACAAGTATTGCACCATTGGCAGTAATGCAAATGGATGCAGCCACTGTGGAAAACTGTATGGACGTTCCTCAAAAATTAAAAATAGAACTACCCTATGATCCAGGAATTGCACTGCTAGGTATTTACCCAAAGAATAAGAAAACACTAATTCAAAAACATATATTTATCTCTCTGTTTATTGCAGTATTATTTATAATAGCCAAATTATGGAAGCAACTTCAGTGTCCATCCAAAGATGAATGAAGAAAAGTTCATATATATATGTGTACACACACACACACACACACACACAATGGACTATTAGGCATAAAAAGAATGGAATATTGTCATTTGCAACAACATGAACAGATCCAGAGGGTATAATGCTATGTGAAATAAGTGATTCGGGGAAAAACAAATGCCATATTATTTCACTCACTATGTAAAAAACAAGCAAAAGAGGCAAACAAAAGACTCTTAAATATAAAGAACTAATGGTTAGCAGAGAAGAGGTGAGAGGAGATAATGGATTAAATAGGTGAAGGAGATTAAGTATACCCTTACTGTCATCAGCACTGAGTAATGTATAGAATTGTTGAATCACTATATTGTATACCTGCAACTAATTTAATTTAGTAATCAACATACATACATACACACCCACGGACAGAGTGAGATGATTTAAACTTCCCGATTTCAAGACTTACTATGAAGCAACTGCACCTCACAGTGTTGCATTGGGCCTAAGGATAAACACATGGATCAATGGAGAGAAGAACATCTCAACCCACACATATCTTGTCACTTTATTTTTTACAGAAAGTAGTAAGTCAATTCTATAGATTAGGAAAAAGAGAGCAAGAGTTTAACATGTCCAAACACTGGAACCGGGTAAATTAAGCAAAATAATTTAAACAAAATTTGTACGAGAAGACATCTTTTTTCATGAAAATTTAAAAATAAATATAATCCAGATAGAAACATCACAAATTTTTAATTAGTTAATTTGGTTCAATTTCATGAATAATAATCAGTCTGTTTAATTTCTATTTTGAGCACAATATTGAATGAATGTCCATCTAATATATCTCACTAGGTAATTAAATGAATTTATAACGCTTCTTTACTAGTACATGAGCCATTGTGTATTATACCAATAAATGTAATCATTACCACAATGTAATGTCATGCCACACTTGTTAGAACACATGTTTGTTAACAAAAAAGACAAAGTGAATATTATGAGATATTCCCCTTAATTTTCTGCCAGCACCCATCCATGTGCAAATCAAAATAACAGCTTTCACCACTAACATATTCCAGTAATATGTTTAATTTTGCCTATGTCAAAATGCTGTGAAGCATCTCCTAAAATATGTTTTTATTATACTTTAAGATTTAGAAATATGATTTACAGCATACCTTTGTTTTTAAATGCATACAGACAGGTTGGCTAAGAAAATGGCAGAGTAAGAGGACTCTAAGCTCGCATCATCCCAAGGATACAACTAGGTAACATTCGCATTAATATAAAAAGCCTAGAAAACTATCTGAAGACTGGCAGAACAAACTAGAACAAAATGTAGAGAAGAGGTCACACTGAAAAAGGTAGGAAGGCTGAAGATGCGGCCTAGGAATGAAACAGACCTTGGCTGTCCACGGTGGGGAGGGAGCTGATAGCATGGAGAAGGGTGAGAAACAGACTTTCACACTGGGGAGCCCATGAACAGGGAAGGCAAATCCCCATAACATTTGCCTTTGAAAGTGAGAGAGGCTTTCATGAGTTCTTTCCTAAGTTTCTTTAGTGGGACTTAAACCCTGGAATTTAAAAATTAGCAGGATGAGCTCTGGGAGAGCCTGGAGGTCAGTAGGAAGCAGAGTCTCTGCCCATAAAGAGGCAACAGGACAAATAGCCCATACAGGTACAGCTTAGAAATAGCAGTTTGAAAAGCACCAGGACATTCAGCAGGGAGAGTGATTTACTCACTTAGAGAGAGGAATAACAGGAAGCCTGCTTCAGCAATGAGGGAGCTGGCAGGGACCATCCCCCGACCCCCACCCCACCCTCCAGCATAAACAAGGAACACCTATGGGAACCAGCACTGTGCCCACACCATTAACCTAACATGTTTTCACTAAGCACTGCACACATACCCCCTCCATGAATTCTAGGGATTCATCTTTCCCACTGAAGCTTGCCTTAGTCACCTTGCTATGGGCCTCTCCTCCAGAAGACCAGTGCAGGCCCTGCCAAAACCACATCTCTTGACCCACATGTTTTGCAGGACCTCAGTTCTTCTGGCAGCAGGAACAGTCTCATTTTGCAAGGAGATCACTACACACCTTTTAAAATGTACCTTTTCCTGCTGGGAACAAAACACTGCCCAAAATAGGCAAAGAGAGACTCTCTAGACAACTTGACTGAAGAAAAAAGGGGATAAGGCTCAACAGCTGAGCGTATGCAACACACGGAAGAGACACTCCCTGAAGCATCAGGCCCTGGGAAGCATCAGGGAAGAGGTGACACTGGCCACTAAAGGACTTCTTCATAAGGCTTCTACTTCATTAAGAGCAGAAGGAGCTGATTTTCCTAACACACAAAAGCAGACACAGAAAGTCAGACAAAATGAGAAGACAGAGAAATATCTCCCAAAGGAAAGAACAGGACCAAACCACAGGAAGAGACCTTAGTGAAACCGATATAAGTAATATGCCTGATAGATAATTTAAAGTAATCATCATAAAGATATTTTTATATCCGAACTTAAGAGTAGAAGACATCAGTGAGAAACTTAATGCAGAGATTAAAAAAAAAATCACATTTTTCATTTAATGAATGAACTTTAAAAATACACTTGATGGAAAAACAGCAGACTAGATAAAGCAAAGGAAGCACTGATGATTGGGAAGGCAGAGTAAAGGAAAGTAACCAAGTTGAGCAAAGGAGAAGAATGAAAACTATGTAAATTGAAAATAGTCTTAGACAACTCAGTGACTCCATCAAGTGAAATATCATTTGCATTACAGGGATCTCAGAAGAAGAGTGAGAAAAGGGGTATTAAAATTTACTTGAAGAAATAATAGCTGAAAAGTTCCCTAATTAGAGGATAGAAACAAATATTCAGTTCCAGGAGGCACAGAGATCCATCACCAGAATTCAATGAAAGGAAAGCTACATCAAGACACACATAATTAAAGTAGCAAAAAACAACAATAAAGAAAAAAATTAAGGGGCACCTGGGTGGCTCAGTGGGTTAAGCCTCTGCTTTCAGCTCAGGTCATTTTTTTCAGGGTCCTGGGATGAAGCCCTGAATCGGACTCTCTGCTCAGCAGGGAACTTACTTCTCCCTCTCTCTGCCTGCCTCTCTGCCTACATGTGATCTCTCTCTCTGTCAAATAAATAAATAAACAAATAAATAAAATCTTTAAAAAAAAAAAAGAAAAAAGAAAAAAATTAAAGTAGGAAAAGATAATAAGATAGTTACATAAAAGGGAAACCCCATAAGGTTATCAGTAGATTTTTTCAGCAGAGACTTTCTGATTCAGAAAGGAGCAGCATGATATATTCAAAGTGCTGAATGGGAAAAATTAGCAGCTAAGAATAATCTATCCAGCAAGGCTGTCATTCAGGATAGAGGGCAGATAAAGAATTTTGCAGACAAAAACAAACAAACAAACAAACAAACAAAAAACCTGAAAGGAATCCTTGACTGCTACACCAGTCAAGTCAAATTTAAAAGAAATTTAAAGCGTACTCTGAGTGGAAAGGAAGGACCATAAGTGATAATATATGAAAAGTCAAAGACACAAAAGCAGTAAAAATAAATGTTTCTGTAAAAATCAGTAAAGGTATTCATATGGCACTATATACTTAAAACATTGGCGGGGGGACAGTGAAGAATGGGTTCGAAACTTAAGTACCCATCAACTTAATATGGGCTGAAACATGCAGAAGATATCATACACAAGTGTAATGGTAACCACAAGTCAAAAACCAGTAACAGATAAGAAAAGAATAAAGAGAAATGAATCCAAGTATATCACTACAGAAAGCCAACAAACCATGAAAGAGAACAAGCATCAGAAAAAAGTTACAAAACAACCATAAAACAGGTAACAAAATGGTAATAAATACATATTTATCAATAATTACTTTGAATGTCACTGGACTGAACATATGACTCAAAAGACATAGGGTGATAATAGGATTTAAAAAAAAAAAAGACCCATCTATATACTGCCTATAAAAAACTCATTTCAGACTGAAAGACACTTGCAGATTGCAAATGAGGTGATGGAGAAACATTTATTATGCAAATGGATGTCAAAAGAAAGCCAGTGTAGCAATACTTATATTGGACAAAATAAACATTAAAAAAGGACAGTAAGAAGAGACAAAGAAGGGCACTATATAATAAAATAGGAACAATCCAACAAGAGGATATAACAATTATAAGTATTTATGCACCTAACTTGGGAGCTTCCAAATAAATAAAAGAGTTAATAACAAACAGGAAGTAACTGATAGGAATGCAATACTAGTAGGGAACTTTAACACTCCACTTAAATCAATGGATAGATTATCTAAACAGAAAATCAGTAAGAAAACAGTAGCTTTGAATGACATCCTGACCAGATGAACTTAATAAACATATTCAGAGCCACAAAAATTAATGAGATCTTACCATTTGTAACAGCATGGATGGAATTGGAGTATTATGCTAAGTAAAGTCAATCAGATAAAGACTTATTCCATATGATTTGATCTATATATGAAATCTTAAAAAACAATGCAAAGAAAAAGCAGAAACAGTCCTATAAATACAAAGAATAAACTGACGGTTGTCAATTCCAAGTGTAGCAACATTGTTTCCTTTCTTAGTTCTCAAATGGAATTTCGCCTCAGTTGATATTTGAACCCAACATCACAGACCAAATATGCTATACATTTTCTTATCTGTTACTACATTTTACTCTTAAAACTTTCAGATACAAAATCTGTCATCATATACATAAAAGGACATTTCATTTATTTTTGATTTCCCAGGAGGTGGCAAGGGATGAGTGAGTATTGCTGGCACCTGATATACACTTAATAAGATATTTTGTTTTCTCAATTAAAATAGTTATAAAGAAGTCAGAGAAAGTGTTTCTCTTTATTCTAACTGAAAGTGTTGTATCTTAAATTTTATGTAAAAATTACAAACAGGACAAAAGGTATTGATAGACAAAAAAGTCTATCAATAAACTTTTTTCAAACCAATGTTGGAGTCTCTTAAAAATAAGTGTTGGGGCACCTGGGTGGCTCAGTGGGTTAAAGCCTCTGTCTTCGGCTCAGGTCATGATCCCAGAGTCCTGGGATCAAGCCCCATATCAGGCTCTCTACTAGGCAGGGAGCCTGCTTCTTCCTCTCTCTCTCTGCCTGCCTCTCTGCCTGTTTTGTGATCTCTGTCAAATAAATAGATAAAATCTTAAAAAAAAATAAGTGTTAATCTTACAGCATTATTTGTTCCTTCTTCATGCTGAGTACACATCACTGAAGCCACTGAATTGCTTCCATTCCTCCAAAATATTGTTTAAATGCCAATGAAATTAAATGGAAGGTTAAAGAATATTTCCTACCTTACGAAAACTGATTTTTTCTTCCCAAAATTAGGCAGGCTATATTTAAGCACTAACTCAGTTTCCACAACACCCTGAGCCCACCTCCAAGGTCCTACCTCAATGTATGTAAAATCCTAGCATGTGACACTATTTTGGTCCCACAGTCTTGATTTACTAGATTTGTAATCTTAAATTTATGGACTATTTTTAAGGAAAAATTTGATGGCTCAGAGAGTGTTATAATTTTCCTCACTACCAATTTTTATCATAAAGGAGCATATGTTTGACTAATCTGATCTTCGGAGAATCTTTGCATCTGACTGGCCTTTGGGGGTAATATTTACTTATTGCTTATAAAGTATGGCAAGATTCAAACAGTTCTTCATTCTTCCCCATTAAAAAAAAAAAGAGCCACCTTACTTTTAATACTGTAATGTCCTAAGGGAAATGTGTGTTGTCTTTCAGTTTTTACTTGCTCAGAATGCTTGGACAGACATTAGTGAAAACTACATGCAGTTCTCTATTCTGAGCATTGTGTCTTATGATAAATTTCCAGCTGTGTTGTTTTTTTCTTTTAAATCAGTTAAATATAGCTGTCTTTGTGTTTCTGACTTTTTGAGTCTTCAAAGGCTATAATTTGGAGTTTCAGATAAGCTTTTAATGTGTTTAATTTAGTTAGTAATCTAAATTTCTGTTGAATTCTTCAGTAATAAGGCAATGATGGGGGTCATCAAACAAAGCTGAATTTTGCCTCCATCTAAGAGGTTTGAAGAAATTGCTTGGAAATTAATACCTACGTTAATAACTATAATGTTGCCACATATGCATTATCTATTAATGTAATTTGACAACTTTTTATTGTTTGCATGATTACTTGTGACACATAGCAATATATTCAAAGTACAAATAGACAGGGCGCCTGGATGGCTCAGTGGGTTAAAGCCTCTGCCTTCCGCTCAGGTCATGATCCCAGGGTCCTGGGATCGAGCCCCACATCCTCCACATCAGGCTCTCTGCTCAGGAGGGAGCCTGCTTCCTCCTCTCTCTGCCTGCTTCTCTGCCTACTTGTGATCTCTGTCAAATAAATAAAATCTTAAAAAAAAAAAGTACAAATAGATATTTCAGAGATAAGGAATCAAAATCTGAGAAATATGTATCTAGAGTCCATTTACTTTTAGTTAAAATTAGAGAATGCTATAGTTGTTTCAAATTCTTTTGTTTGCAACACACACACACATATAATTTTTGTACAATATTAATTTTATATGCATATATTTTCATACCACTTAAAGTCCAGGGTAATGGACCCTATTGTACTTGTACTGATTTCACTTGTACTGTAACTGCTTCTCCCTTTACAATTAATTTACACTGAAAGATAACATAACATCACTGAAAATTCTTAAGACCAGATGTATTTTTAGCAACATCCTATTTTTGTGAAACTTTAAAAATAAGCTTACTGCTATTTCTCTGCAATCAAATAAATCTGGCCTGTCTTATAAAATCTTACTTATAGAGACTATGTAGCTTCATTGGGCACTTTACCCCAAAAGGAGGAAATTTAATCTTCAGATTCAAATGTAGGGGTTCATATTTTGAGTCTAGCTCTTCCTAGATGAGTGTTACTTAATCTCTCCAAGCCTAAGAATTCTGTACTTGTAAAGCTTGAAACTTTAAATAATGCACTCACATATTATTAAATTATTAGACTGTCTCAGCATTATACTAACAAATAAAAAAATGGGAGACTTTTGACCAGAAATTCTCTTCTATCCCTTCCTAAATGCATGATATTGGCCTCAGGATAAAATGGGAATGTAAATATTTACCTTGAAATGATTTAAAGACATTGTAAGTAAAACAAATAGCACCATAGGACAACAAAGTAGATGTTCAGTAAGAAAGAACCATTTCCATAAAACAACATTTGTATTCTTTTTCATAACAAGAATAATCTTTAAACTCCAGGAGCTCAGAGCCTCTGAACCATTCTCTATGTATAATCATAACCATAATAATAATAATCATAAACCCTTGTGTTGTAAACTATTAATTTCATTGTCTCAGTTGCATCTCTCAGTTAGCCAGTATGGTTGCTAAGGACCTTATTTGAGGATTTCACACAATGTCTAGCATGGAACTTGGTTAAACTAGGAGTTCAATAAACTATTTACTTGATGATCAGTTTGACTCCAATAGAGGCAATTTAAACTTTAAAATGTTTTGCATTGATTTGGAGAATATGCAATTATGTCAGGGCTCCCAAGACCACCTTTAGACCAGCTAATTTACTACAAGGATTCCTAGGACTCAGAACAACTGTTATACTCATGGTTATAGTATGTTCCAGGGAAAGGATACATATTAAATTCAACAAAGGGAAAGACAAAAGCTAGAAGAGATTGTGCACAAGTGCTCAGTGGTGTCCCTCCCAGCAGTGTCACATGAGGACTTGCTCATTTTTATCATCAAAAATATGAGACTTGACACATATGATACTATGACATATATATGAAGTATTGCCAGCCATAGAAGTTCACCCAGCTCTTGTGTTCAGTTTTTTATTAGGGATCAGTCACCTAGGCATGTAGTACCTGCTACTCAGATTCCAGACTTACTTACTACACTCCACTTCCCCAGACATAAAACAGGAGTTCACCATAAATCACATTGTTAAAATAAACTAATCTGGTCAAGTTGGTGGGGTATGACTCAATGCATCAGGCATACAAAAACGGGTATTTACCATCAATACAGTGTGACCTAAGGAAGGCATCAGTCATACAAAATCATTCTTCTCAAGCAGAATATATCAAGATCTAAGAGGTTATATCCTACAAGTCTACCGAAGACCAGTCCTGAAGACAAAACTTTCTTGGAAATTTTCATTTTTGTGCACACTGTTGAATTAACATTTTCCTATCCAGCAATGCATTCATATAATGGAAAATTTTGAAACATAAAGGTCATTTAGTGGAAATTATTTCTCCTACTGTTTCTTCATTCACCTAGTTCCCCTGAACATAGTAAAAAGTAATCTTAGTTTCTTATGTATTCTTTGAGATACTTGTATATGTATTCCTCTTTTACATGCTTTTCTATGAAATTTTTGGTATTTCTTTTAATTAAAAGTGTATTTTGGGGCACCCGCGTGGCTCAGTGGGTTAAGCCTTTGCCCAGGGTCCTGGGATCAAGCCCGGCATCGGGCTCTCTGCTCAGCGGGGAGCCTGCTACCCCTTCTCTCTATGCCTGCCTCTTTGCCTCCTTGTAATCTCTCTCTCTGTCAAGTAAATAAATAAAATATTTTAAAAAGTGAAAAAAATGTATCTTACAGATCTTTCCACATTAGCACATAAATAAGCAACTTCTTTATTTTCTATGACTGCATAATTTTCCATTTTGTAATTATAACATAATTGATTTAAACCAACCCTTTATTTATACATATTTAGTTTCCAATATTTTGCCTTAGAAAGAATGGTTCAATGACTAATAAATGTACATATAAGATTTTAAAAGCATATGAGTGTATCTGTAGGATAAATTCCTATAAGTAGAGTTTTGGGGTCAATTTTAATATATATTTCCAAATGGAATCTCATTAAACTTTGGTTAAATTGCACTGAAACCAGGCTCTGACTATGATAACACTTAATCAAAGATTACAGAAATTAATTATAAATTTCTAAATATCAGCAACATTGTAAAGTATAAATATGAAATATTATACTACCACTGAAGAAAGCAAATCTTAGCAAGAACAATGTAATATGGTATTAACTATATCATTAATATGATTATAGAGAATTAAGGGAGAATTAATATGAATATAGAGAAATAAGAGAATATATGGATATAAGAATATGAATATAGAGAATATTAATATGAATATAGAGAATTAATATAGATAATTAAGATGACTAGACATAAAGGAATAAATTACTGTGAACTTTAAATTTGGCTACTAAAGTGATTATTGTCTCCAAAGGCAAGGGAAACAAAAGTGAAAATGAACTTTTGGGACTTCATTAAGATAAAAAACTTCTGCACAGCAAAGGAAACAGTCAATAAAACAAAGAAGTAACCCATGGAATGGGAGAAGATATTTGCAAATGACACTACATACAAAGGACTGATATCCAAGATCTATAAAGAACTTATCAAACCCAAAAACCAGATAATCGAGTCAAAAGATGGGCAGAAGACATGAACAGACACTTCTCCAATGAAGACATACAAATAACTAGCAGACATATAAAAATATGTTCATCGTTAGCCATCAGGGAAATTCAAATCAAAACCACATTGAGATATCACCTTTTACCAGTTAGAATGGCAAAAATTAACAAGGCAAGAAACAACAAATGTTGGAGAGGATGTAGAGAAAGGGGAACCTTCTTACACTGTTGGTGGGAATGCAAGTTGGTACAGCCACTTTGGAAAACAGTGTGGAGATTTTAATTTAAAAAAATTAAAAATAGAGCTACCCTATGACCTGGCAATTGCATGGGTATTTACTCCAAAGATACAGATGTTGTGAAAAGAAGGGTCATCTGTACCCCAATGTTCATAGCAGCAATGTCCATAATAGCCAAACTGTGGAAAGAGCCGGGATGCCTTTCAACAAATGAATGGATACAGAGGATGTGGTCCTTATATACAATGGAATATTACTCAGCCATCAGAAAGGACTTTTGCATCAACATGGATAGGACTGGAGGAGATAACGCTGAGTGTAATAACTCAAGCAGAGAAAGCCAATTATCATATGATTTCACTTACTTGTGGAACATAAGGAATAACATGGAGGACACTAGGAGAAGGAAGGGAAAACTGAAGGGAAGGAAATCAAAGGAGGAGACAAACAATGAGAAACTGTGGACTTTGAGAAACAGGCTGAGGGTTTTAGAGGGGAGGAGGAGGAGTTGGGTGAGCCTAGTGGTGAGTATTAAGGAGGACACATGTTGCATGGCACACTGTTCTACGTGTTATAGGTAAACCCTGAGTCTTGGAATACTACATCAAAAACTAATGACGTATTGTATGGTGACTAACATAACACAATTTAAAAAAATGAAAAAATTAAAAAAGTGACTGTTGAGATTAAAGCTTCATGAAGTTGTGTAGTTTCCTGCAAGGAGAATCTTTGCTTAGAAAGAGAAGATTTTTTTTTTTCCCTAAATAAAGCTGGGGGAAAAAAAAAAACTATTTTAAATATAGTAGAATCACATTTTCAACTAATTGCATCTAGAGTGTGAAGAAAACATTTCAGGAAGATAAGCTCATACTGTCTTCATTTTGATGACATATGTGGCCATTTTGTGTGGTCCTATGGTCTTTGTCATGACAATGGTTGTTTTTTTACCCTTTGTCATTGTCATTTCTGACACAAGTACAAGACATCAGAATTTTAATATCATGTATATATTTTCAGTGATTCTGGCTAAGCTAAATTGCCAGCAGGCTACATTATTGTAATTCTCTCTTTGCAAGTCTCACAGCTACAAGGTTTCTTGTTCATGACAAGTTTCATGAACATATTTCTCCTTGTTGGAGCTTCTTCTAGATTGGATAGCTACCTATGGCATATTTTATGAATTGTAAAGGAAATCACTTAAAGGCTTTTATACTTTGAGATTTCTTTTCACTCTGGTGATTTGTATGTATCAAGTCTTTTGTACCTTACTTAGGTTCAGCTCTTTGAATTCTAAAGAGCTTATCAACAGGAGGCATTTTAGTTTTTGTATTTAATTTTTATCAGACAGAATAACATATTAAATGTCCCTAGAGCTAAATACTTAATCAAATTAATTTTTGTGATTCTTTGCTTTTTTATCTAAAGCATTTGTGAAGGTTTGTTGTTATTTTTTTAAATTTGTAGGGGGTCACTTGCTTTTACTCAGTTAGTAGTAGTAAGTTGGAATATTTATTTCCCTCCTGCCTGCATACCAACTTATTTTCTTCTTTATTTTTAGTTGATATTTTGCTGACCATCTCTTTAAAAAAACATTGTGAGTGATTTTTTTTTTCTTTTTCAAAGGAGGAAAACATCTGCTAAAATTATTAATTTAAATTCCAGAAGCATCAAACAAAAGTGTGAATCTTTCCTGAACATCAACATAAATGGGCTTTCTCTTTATAGGAAGGGATGACAATTCTTCCTTCACAGATTTTCTCAATTTTCTCTGACACCTCATTCATATTCAAGACACATGCTATTTATCCTCTTTTCCAAAAGTGATCCTTCCCTCCGTAGTGGATTTACCCACCTATTTTCTGTTTTACCTTCCTCTTTAATGTTTGTTGGAAACTTTCAGATGTGTGAATGCAAATACATTCCCATCTCATATTAATCTTGGGAATGTCTTTCTCCATCTTTAAAAATGGTGACAATAATACTGTCTTAGTACTTTGGCCTATGGTAAAAAGTGCCACTACCTGGGTGGATTATAAACTTTAATTTTTCATAATTTTGGAGGCAGGGAAGTTCAAGATCAAGACACCAGCAGATTTGGTTTCTAATGAGGGCTTGCTTCCTGGACCATAAATGTCCCAATTTTTTGCTGTGTCCTCATACTGCAGAAGGGATAGGGAGCTCTCTGGAGTCCCTTTTATAAGAGAACTAAACCCATTCATGAGGGTAAAATCACAGCCCCCACCCCAAAAATGCCTGCCTCCTGAATATATTAAGGGTTAGGATTTCAATATATGAATTTCAGGGGACAATACCTTCAATCTATAGCAAATATCAATCTTTCTCTTTGGTGATACATAAGTACATCAAAAAGTACTGAGAACATAGTACACATTTGTAAAATAATTATTTTCTTTTTAGAAATGAGAATTAATCAAACGAAAGCATATTTTGAGTCACTCCATCCAGATCATATTTGTACTGGTATTTTAGCTGACCTTGGGTTTTCGGTAATTGACCAAGAGCTACAGTCTTACTTTCTAGGCTGAAAGGTTATTTGACATCTTTCCTGCTGAGGCAATCAGTAGTAGTCATGCAGGAAGCTCAGCATTTAAGGCAAACCAGAAACCCAAAAAATTCTCTATGTGGGAAAACGGTTCATAGAATAGCAGGACTCTTGTTATGAAGAAAAATTTCTTCTTTTGGTGGCCTGAGGGATGTTGGGCATTATTTTGAGCAATGATTTTAACTTCGCTCTACTGATTTTTCCTTCTAAAGCCTTTAGTGCTTATGTAATATGCAGCTTCTGTAAAGATTCAGAATGGTAAGGTGATAAGGATATATAAGGCTTTGATGAAAATAACTATTCAAATACTATTTTTTAAAGGCTAAAGGAATGATAGAGTATTCCAGGCTAAAGGAATGATAGAGTATTCCAGAGAAGATGTAAAAAACCTTCTTGCAATTTCAAGTAAGCCCATTTAAGGTCACTTCCACCTGTGATAATCTATCATTTTATAAATTATAAAATATAAATTTTATAAATTTTATAAATTATTTTATAAACTTTATAAATTATAAAATATAAAGATCAATAATAATGATAAATGTTAATAATTAAATTAGCATGATATGATCAAAGACATTACTATGTCTTTCCCCAAGAGTAGACTCAATATAGTGTGCTTATTAGCTGGGTTTCAAATGAGGAAATGAGAAAAACATTAGGGAACAGCCCAATTAGGGGCAAACAGCATTGGGTACTCAAAAAATACATGCCCTTTCTGGAGCATTATTCAGTGCCAAATATTGTATGGAAAAAGTTCCTTAAAGTATTTCATTTAGTTTTTTCAATACACTTATGAGATAGGTATGATTATCTATTCATAGTAGAAACATTAAGTACATTTTCCAAATTTCACAGCAAATATATTTCCCTACCATCAGTCTGATTCTATAACTAGAACTCATAATGCTCCAAAGCATTAGTCATTATCCATATATTTGAATAAATACATAAGACCCTGATCTGCAAACCACATAAAAGACCACTACTTTGGACTTCCCCCTAACATAAAAATGTAGGGACATCCATAGATTCTCTCTTTCCTTTCTGGAAAGTTGGTGACCACAGTCTGCTCCCCTCTCTCCTTCAGAGTTTAATCTATTTGCCAACATTCAACCTCTCTCTCCATAAACAATGGCAACCAAGATGGTCTTAATGTTCCCCTAAACTTGCCTAACTTTATCCAGGGTTCTTCCAAACTACAGGCCCCTGGTTTCCCTTTTCCTTGAGGATTTATTTTAGAAAACTTGCAACTGTAAATTTTTTCTGCCCTTTGATATGTAAGTCTTCTCCCAGCCTCCCACAAGTTCTTCAATCTGGAGGAGTCTTTCCCCATGTCCTGGGAATCATCTTTTTGAAATCTAAGCCTGAAAGGAGATAGCACCCTATCTCCCCATCTTCGTGGGCAGGTAGGAGCCTAATTTAGGTGAAGTCTAAGACAGGAGACTAACTTAGGATGGGTACCAGTTAACAAACACAATCACAGAGAAAAGTACTTGGAAATACAAGAATAAGTCAATGTGCTCAATGCCTCCCACTGATCAAGCTCGCACTACTGTCCTCCAGTACGTTTCCACTAGCTCAACACAGTTCTTAAAAACCTTCCTGTCTTTTGTTTCCATGAAGTTGAGTTCATCTCTCTCCTTTAATAGTCTTAAATAAATTCTTCCTTGCCTCTATTTGTCCAGTGCAAAGTTTTGCTTTGATAGTGGAGAAGGATAAAAATTGGCATATTATTTTTAAAGAGTCACTGCCTTATCCAGAGAGATGAACTATGGAATTACTTTCTTTGGTCCTATTCATTCTTCATTTCATCTTTCAAATATCTCTTCTCCAGGATGCCTTGCCTTACCTACCAAAATAATTATTCTTTTTTTGGTATGTTGTCATACATAATTTATAACTCTTAGGGTATATGTGCTATGGCTCGTCCATTAATTAGAACATGCTGTGACAATACTAAAGGTGTCTTATTCACATGTACACATGTAAAAAGACAGAGTGAAGAACAGTTTGAGAACTCTCCAATCACTGCATTACCCCCTAAACCCTGCTCTGCAAGCAACTGTAACAGTTGAGAAAGAGTTTCTAAATCCTAAAGGAAACACTGATAGAAATTCACTTTTTTGTGAGACCCTAGGGCTGTCTGGGCAGACTGGGATGCAAGCCATTACCAAAGAGAGTAAGAGTCACCAGGTGTGAGAAGAAGTTGCCTTTGAGCAAAGTACATTGTTTGTGAAAGTTGCTCTACTGTTTTTCCAAAAAAGTAGTAAGGGGCCGTTAAGAGAATTGCCTGAAGATTTGCAAATCCCCGAAGGAGGAAGTTTTAGAATTTTGTTTTGTTACTGGATTTCTGCTATGCAATCAGCATACACCATTATGTCCATATGCTGCCTGAGCTTGGGAGTGAGAACTGTAGACAGATTGCCTGTAGTCAGACCAGAGGACAGAAGGCAGGGAATCAGGAGTTACAGGTTTCCAAGACACAGACTGAGGCAGTGAAAGACAGAGACTGAAGCAGATGAGACTTGAGCCCTGGATTTGCTGTGATCTCATCGGAGGACTTCAGTTTATTGCTGCCTGCTGGGGACCAGAGGGAAATGTGGGACCACAAACATTTAGGAAAGGTGACAGATTCCATCCTATGTAAGCAAGGGCTGGTAAGACCTCCACTAATGCACAGCACACCTTTTGAAAATGAACTAGGTCAACAGGGATGACAAACAGAATGGGAGAACCATCTCCCACACAAAAAATGTTGGCCTTCATAAAGAAACAGCTATTGAAAATGAATTACTAAAGTAAGCCTTATTTTTCCTATTCCTCTCCAACCACTCCAACACATGCCAAAGACAATGGAGAGAAAATGATCAGGGGGCATGAAAAAGCAAACCACACCCCTCACTCTACCAAAATGATGGAGCCATAGTCTGGTCTGCATGGGTTGAGAGGGTGAGTCTGAAGCAGGACTGACAGTTTTAAGTGGGCACAGTCACTTTCAGTAATAAATATGAGAGTGCATGAATAATCAAAATTGCTTGGGGATTTGTAAAACCCAATAGAAATATCAAGTGATCCTACTACCCAGAGAAAATATTACTATATATATATATATATATATATATATATATCAATTAATTGAGATCTCATTTAGACCTACTACAACAATTTTCATCCCCACCATCCATGATGTTCTTTTACATACCTCATGAAGTATTTTTTGAATTAATTACTTGGAATACAATAAAGCTCCAAGACTAAAAAACCAACTAGATAGACTCTTTCCCAGCCATAGGACAGAATAACAAGTGGGATTAATGATCTTGATTAAGTGTTCTATGGGTAGATAGTGCTGAAATAACTGGTTCAATAAGGGTAAACTGCCTAAATCTGTGGTCTTTCTAACAACTGAGTCTTGAGTAGGGGGATGAACAGGTGTAAATGTCTACCATACATATCAATGCAGAAATAGCTGCAGAAAGCAAATGGACAATTTGCAAAAAATATAGTATGGCCCCCTCCAAAGATGTTATGTCCTGGAAAAAGAGGAATCAGAAGATAATCCTGCAATAAAAATAGTAACTGATTCATCCAGCCTTTCTCTTAGGAAGCATGCATTCTTAGTTGAATATTTGAATATATATGTATACTTATGTGTATTGAGGACATTTTGCAACAAATGATTTTACCCACATACATGCGTATTGTATTGGAAGGCAACAAACATACAAACCTCAAGTGAAGTGAGGCAAAAAGTGCATTTGAATTCCTTATTTCTTTTTCAAAACATTTTTATTGGCTCGCCTGGTGAAACACTGAACTTTGAAGTCACATCCCTTAATTCTGAATGCATCAATTAAAAATAGCCATACTTCCAAGCCCTGCTTGAGTTTGTTCTTTATTTATGAAATAAGCACAGTAATGTTCTATTTCAACAGGGTGCTGTGAGGAATAACTAGTAAAAATGACATCCTTTTTAAAATAGAAGTGCTATGTAAATGCTGAAGACCAAGGGTAATGAACTCACAAACAGGGACGTGTTCATAACAAAGCATAATACATTTGAATAAATAAATGACAAGCATCCCATATAGAAACCAGGGAACCTTTAGTGCTTAAAGAGCATTTAATAATTTTCAAGGGAATCCTCTCTGGGGCAAGAGATTGATATTGACTCCTTTCAAAAGATCATTCTTTTTAAGTAAAAAAAGATTCCATCTCTTCTTGACTACTGATAACGTACTAGCGGTAGCCGGAATGAAAGAACTCCTGAATTTGGTTCTAACCATTAACCATGGAATAAATTAAACTGTCCATGCGTATTTACCTGCTCTGCCACATGAAAGACCATAAGATTCTGCTCTGAATCTATTCAGAGGGCAAAACAGATTTGCCCATTTTAACCATAAAAGTCAGGTATGTGCAAACACAGGTATTTTTACAAATCAGAGATCCTCTCTGTTGCAATGCCCTACTGAGTTAGCGCCCTTAACTACCTTACCATTTTTTTATTCAATTTTGGAAAGATATAATTCAGTTACCGCCAAGCATTGTTCTTACTTAAGGAAAATTGTATTCAGACAAAACATGTGTTGCAAGAGAGAAGTTTCTCCATGCTGACTGGTGACACCATACCCTTTGCATGTTCACATGCTAACGGAAATGAACTGGACAGGAGTATCGGTCTACATTGCACAGCACATTCCACATTCCACTGGTTCAACGTGGTCCTTGAACACTGATATTCACTTTAAATAAGCATTTGCATAAGTCACTTTAAATAAGCATTTGCATAGACTCGCATTATGAGAAGACTTTAAAGAAGAGCTGAGGTCATCTGTCCTAGAGAGAGAAATTAGGAAGGAATGCACTGTAGAACTTAGACTTCATCGCTCAAACAATCCCCTGAAGAAATCTTACAAAGGAGAACTTTTGATGCCAAGGCAACATTGAGCCTAGTATTCCTATATTTACCTGTGTCTTTTGTCTGAGTGTTTCAAGATTTCAAATGACTTCACAAACTTCTGTACTGTATCTCTTCCACTGCTACTATGATATCGGGGGTGATTTTTCAGCCTTTCCTCTAATATTTTTTTTTAACAGGGCAGAAAAGTTTTCTTTAAAGAATCTTTACAAGGAATGGCCAACTTGTTAAAAAATAGCTTCACTGTCAGCTTCACGCCTTTTCAGAGCTGAACGTAAGCTGTATTTTTTTTCTTTTAAGCCCCTGAAATAATTGGAAGAATATTTTTATTATGCCATCCATCTGGAAAAGGAAGGCTGGATACTATGAGAAGGGCCATTTTTTCTTGTGGTATTTCTGGCTGTGTCTCAGGGTGGGATGTTTGATATGTCATGAGAAAGATGGCCCTCATTAGATTTCCAGGCATTTGCATAGCCGCCAGAAGAGCTCAAAGGGGAAAGACCAGCATCCGGTCAGTAACCTACAAAATTTTGTTTTTTTGGTTTCTGGTTCTAATTCTTAAAACAACATTTTTCCTTTTTTGTTAATTTCTTTAGTCTTCTTTTTCCTCTCTCTCTCTCTCTCTCTCTTTTTTTCTTTACTGCTTTTTTACACTAAGTTTCTTAACAGTCGAACCACATGCCCAGGGCCATTTGCTACTTTATAATAGCAATAACCCATGTTTATGCAAGATGGTTCCCTCAGGAGCTCTGAGTGCTTCATAGACACCATCCTGTTAAACCTGATGACTTCCCTGATGGATGGGCACATAGTATCTTCCAATCTTCTCGAATTTCTAGACAGGGAACTGAATTTAGAAATTTGTTCATGTTCATCCCTACCAATACTTTTGCTGGTTTAGTATATAAAAGTATGACATCATAAATAATGTCAAGATAGAAATAATATGGCCTTATTAGCTATGTTAATTTCTTTGTTATATGCATATAGGCCATACATTTAGACAAAATTTCATGATGTCTTGCCTGGTATTAATTAGAAACATTAGTCATTATCTAAGACTAAAGCCTATAAATTTTAAATTTATAAAGCCTATAATTTTTATAAAATTTATAGAGCTTATAAATTTTAAATTTTAAAGCCTATATTTTTTATCTGGATAAATCTCTTTTTTTGAGTTTTCCAACAAACAGCTTTGTTTGCTGTGGTTATCTACACAAGATATTAATGTATGTGAATCAAGGTTAAACAGAATGTAAGCAAATTTACATGCAGATATAAATAATTAATTTTTAGGATTTAAGAATAAAATAAACTCATACAGCATGTTGTATTCCAGGTGCTGGACCTACTTCAGTATTGTTTCTAGGTAACTATGGCTTAGATATGACCATTGATAGACAATTGGTACTTGGGTATAAAAACAAAAAATGATAAAACAGTTACTGGTTAAAGGCCATATAACTCATAGTAAAACACCAAAAAATAGCAATAAAGGTATATTGAGAACCAGATGTTGACGTGTGTAACATTTGTGTTTAATACCTTATTATTAATGATCTGTCTTTTGGCCCCATTAATGGTCCTACTCTCTCCCTGGTCCAGTATCTTCATAACAGGGAGTTAAGAATAATGATTAAGAGAAGGGGCTTCCGTACCACTTGGATTAGCATTGGAATCCAGCCCTACTCCTCACTGATTATGGATAAAAGGCAAGCTATATAAACCTTGGTTTCCTCATTGACAATAAGAGGTTAATAGAAAACACCACCACAACTACATAGGGTTGTTGAATGGATTAAGCATGTGTTAAAGGATTAACATGTATCAGGTATCAGTGTGTTCAATAAATAATAACAATAAGAGTAACAATTACTATCTTATTCTCTAGTTATGATGGCTCAGGTCCTGACTTGTACTTTCCTTCCCCAGTCAGCAACCCTGCATTCATCTAGTGTGTGTCCCTCTGAATTTCACTAAAATTTATGGTGACTTTATATTATCCTCATGAGGGTCTTTTATGGGACTATTATTTAGTCTGATAGTCCTTATAAATACAACAGTAAGTAAAAAAACAAGTAAGACTTCCAGGTCTTTTCTTTTACCCAATTTGTGAGCACATATTTTAAGAAAGGAACTGTGAAGTCCATACAAGTAGTCATAGAACATACAGCTAAAAGGAACATTGGTCTTTGTCCAGTAAAAACTTCTTTTTTAGTACCAAAATTAAGTCTCCAGGACTTTCTGAGGTTAATAGTCTGAGTATACTTAGGATGCAGAAACCATGTAATTTTTTAAAACCCTGTGTGTGTGTGTGTGTGTGTGTGTGTGTGTGTGTGTGTGTGTATGTTTGTGTGTGTATAAAGATTGTTAATTAGGTACTAAAGAAGTGGCATCAGAGAGCAAGCTATCAGAGAGGTAGCAATTTCAGGGGGCAGCTTACAACCCCAGGGCCACGACAAAGCTAGAATTATTGAAATTGAAATTTAGGAGCTTCCAGGAAGGACTCTGCGAAGCTGAAACACAAGCTGCTAAATAGAGAATGCCACAATGTCTGTGCTGCTGCCTCTAGCCTCAGAAGAGGGGCCTCATGGAGCTGTTAGTCCAAATGGTGGGTTTGTGCTGGTATCTCTAAGGGGATGCAATAAGGCTGGCCCTGCAAATCTTGGACAAACTTCAAAATGAGTTCAACTACTACTAACGGAACGAATTGCCACTGGCAAAGTGAGCACACACTTCTAGAATAACAGTGACAGAAAGAGGAAGAAACAAGTTTCTCCTCCCCTTTCCAATCTCCTGTTTTCCCTCCAGGGCCTGCCTATCAGCAGAGCATACTAGGGAGCCAAGGGGAAGAACAGAATGTGGTTTTCAGTTCCAGCCCCAGCATCAAGGGTCATTGAAGAGTGGGTTAAGGCTGAGATACTCCCCTGACTAGCACAAGTAGTCAGTGGAAGAGTCATATATACTACCAAAGCAGAGTAACTAGGGTAAACTCTTGGAAGAGATGGATGAAACTAGTGTCCCCAACTTGGATTCATTTCTCCATCTCATCTCTTGCCTACGAGGAATCACACAGAATTTCCAATGCTCTAAACCCTGCCTGTCCCATTTATGGACTGCTCTCATTCCACATAAATTACAAATTAGCTCATACTTTGACTTCCTCTCATGTGAGTTAGTTCATGTTCTGGCAGATTTTGAAACCAGACTTTAGTCTCTCACACACTGAATACTCGAAATTTGCAAAGAAGGATTTCAGGTGCTCTCTCACAGGATGGTAACTCTGTGAGGCACTGACTATGTTAATTAACCTGATTGTAGGAATGATCACACTATGTATATGTATATCAAATCATCATGCTATATACCTTAAATATATATAATTTGTATTTTAAAAACACAAAGAGGGAAATTCTGAGAAGCAAGAAGTGAACCTTCAAATGGATCTACATTGTAGTTGGAAGAAATTAGACTGGATGCACACCACCACCCAAGACTCATGTTTTTAACACCATCTTTTACTCTCAGAGAAACTCTCCACTTGAGAGCCTCTCTTAAGCTTTGGCAATTCACGTCATTCCTCATGATTCTCTCAACCTAATCTTGTTCCAGTATTGTTTACTCCTTGGTTCCCAGGATTTTGCAGACCCAGTTCAGTGGACTGGCATCATACATTTTGACTCTCTGTCCTAACTAAGATTTCCATAGTGCTGAAGTTCCTGTAACCAACTGCTTCACACCATACTGCACATGGTTGTCTCTAAACAGCACCTTTGGTTAGGAAATACTTCAGTAATAATCTATTATCCTGATCTCTGATCTCTAGTTTCAGTGTACTCTAATACATCTTTCACAGGAAGTGAGAGAGGTAGTGGTTCAGAGTGCAGTATTACACCTACAATGCCTGAGTTTGAATCCTATTTCTTCCACTTACTCACTATGTGACCTTGCAATGCCCCTCTGTGCTTCAATGGTTTCACCTATAAAACTCTTAGCTTCTTGGTTTGTTGTCAGGAACAAATGTGCCGTGTCAGGTGCTTAGAACACTGAACAACATACATCAAATGGTTAAGAAATATTAGTTATTATTTCACTAGAATCAGTGTTATCTTCCAGATCCAAGTGGGTAAAAATTTCTGGCTTTATAATTTACTAGTTATCTGACTTTGTGAATGTTATTTTCTTTAGGTTTAGATGTTTTCCATGCTTGAAATAAAGTTTATATGGTAGTTTATATGGTAGTTGCTAGGATTAAATGATAGTGCACAAGTGAAAAGTTAGAATGTTCAAGCCAGACCAGAGACTCAGATTGGTGGGCAGCAATACACTGCTGGCGTGACTACTTTTTAGAAGGACCCTTAGTGCTCTAAAGACACCAACCTCTTGAATGTAACTTGAATTTCCAGTATTTAGAAAAACATCACAGACTGTATAATTTTACTGAAACATTATCCAGCTACACGTTTTGATTTATTCAGGGTCTAGGAGTATAGTGCAAAAGAACACGAACTTGTCCTTATTAATAGACCTATCTGAAGAACCAAGAGTTGTTGCCAGAAGCCAGATGAAGGGAGAGAATAAGGAGATACATCTAGAAGAATTGGCCAAATTGAGAAGCAGGGCCTGGAATGATTACAGTTGAAATGTAAGGGGTGTACCTGGCCACTCCAACCTGAGACCCACATGGGTTTTTTCTTCTTTTCACTCTCAGATTCTGTTTTTGTTTTTTTTAACATTTTATTTATTTATTTGACAGAGAGATAGAGAGCACAAGTAGACAGAGCTGTAGGAAGAGAGAAAGGGAGAAGTAGGCTCTCTGCTGAGTAGGAAGCCAGACCCAGGGCTCAATCCCAGGACCCTGGGATCATGACTGAGCAGAAGGCAGATGCTTAACCAACTGAGCCACCCAGGCACCCCTCCCCACAGGTTCTGTTTACTCTGAGAAATAAAGGCGTACCATATATGAATCCTACTCCCTCTGCTGTAGAAACACCTTCGAAAAGGCTGGTCACAAGAAATCGGGAGCATTTTCCTTCAGCATAAATGAAGCAGGCAGGGGCTTACATGCAGAAGAATAGGATGGTGATAATTATATTTGCAATAAGACTTCAAAAAATGGCCTAATAGTTACATCTAATGAAAGCATTACTGGAAATTTCAGGAATATCAGAGAAGAGGAATTCTGGAAAAATACTCAATTTCCTGAGAAGGTGGTCTTTGATGACTACTTTAAAAAATTATACATTTGCATTAACCATCGTTAATCTGGAGGTGTACCAAGTATATTTAATAAAACCTTGCATATTACATGGAACAGAGCAAGTGACCAATATCTCTCTGTCCAAAAAAAGTCATAGTAACAATCAATTTCCATCCTGAATAGACAATTTTCTACCTGTATTCCCTTACTGACATAGTTTCTGTGTTTCTAGAATATCTCCACTCAAGTGTGATTTTCTAATTAAGGGAAAGCTCCCTCTTTGAGATAAACTTCGAATGCACTCTTTTCTGTACCGTTTCTCCCCAAAGTTTGGTCCCTAAAACAGCAACATCAGCATTACTTTGATGCTTGTTAGAAACAGCAGATTCTAGTGGCACCTGGGTGGCTCAGTCCTGGGATCAAGTCCCACATTGGGTTCCCTGCTCAGCAGGGAGTCTGCTTTACCCTCCACCCTTCTCCCCTGCTCATAATCTCTCTCTCTCAAATAAATAAAATCTTAAAAAAAAAAAAAAGAAAGAAATGCAGACTCTAGGCTCAGTGCCATATCTACTGAAACAGAATCTTCATTTTACCATGACCTCTAAATGACTACCCTCATTCATATTTGAGAAGCCTGAACTTCTGCCCTAATGTGCACAAGTCCTATTTAGCCTGGTAAACTGAGATTTCCTTGAGAAGAGCCTTTGAAAAATACCTCTGCCTGATAGTTTTTAGATAGAAAGTATTTCATAATGCTTGTTAATTGGATTTAGAATATCTGTCTCACCCATGTGAAAAACTAATGGGGTAGCATCTTTACAAATAATTTTAATCTAAATTAGTGATATTATAGATGAAATGCTATGATCAGAACACTAAATAAGAGAAAACAGAGCTTGTCAGTGTTCTCTTCCTTTTCCAATAATAAAATTTTATATGCTTGCCTCATAGAAGCAGTATCTTCACCATATTTTTCTAACAAAGAGAAATCAGAGACCAAGATATTTTCCTCTTTGATAATCTCCTTGCCCAGGCTAGATTCAACAAATGGCATATTGTATCATATTTAACACTGTTACAACTTACATATGAAAAATATATTTAAAATGGAAATCCGAGCGCACATTTTATTTGCACAGGATTTTTTTCCAATTTTTATTTGTTTTCTGAGAGCATTATTTTCTTATTAGTGTAATTTCTGTTCATTCTTCATTTGTGTGTATATGTGTTGCCGGGGTGGAAAAAGCACAGCACTCCTTATGTCCTATTTTCAACATACTATTTTTAATATATAATTGCTCCCAAGTAGAAGAATTTGAGTCATTTCTCTCAAAAGTGTTGTGCTCACTTTCCTTCTAACTTGATAATGAAAATTCCTTTAGGGTGTATTGTTCTAAGGAGCAACATGGAGATCTGTCTGACACAGCACACTGCAGTTCAAATGTCGCATTTCACAGTCTCTGAGATCTTGGAATCTTGTGTTGTTCACAATACAGAAAGGGGAGAGGGAGGTAAAAGGGAGACTTGCTAAGTTTCCCTGAACACCTTAAGTAATTTATAAGCTTATTCTCTGGTGAAATTTTAGTAGATTTCCTGCTCATACTGTCTTCATTCCAATCTCATCACTGTTTTACAAAACAAAGGAAATAAGCATTAACACTTCAAAATACTATTCATTTTATAATCTATAAAGACAAGCTTACATGAAGGTTTGTATAAAATTTTCAAGAACCAAAACATGAAATGTGGAATTAAAACAAAAAGCACTTTCATTTTAAGGACAAGAGGATAATATGCTGTGTTATCATAAAAAAAGCAATTCAGTTCTGATCTACATAGAAAACATGCATTATTTATTCACAAAGTATTTATTAAGAGGACATTATGAGCTAGCATTAGGCTACCCACAGGGGATGTATTTGTGAATCAATATGCCCTCACGGATCTTATATTCCATTGCCTACACAAAACAAAAACAAATGAAAAACAAATAACATGTCCTTAAAATATGATAAAGGAATGGAGTAAACAAAAAAGGTCAAGTAAGTGAAAACAAACTAGTTAGGGAAGAATTTTCTGAGGAAGTCACATTTGAGCTGAGAGCTGAAAACTTGAGGTGGGTACCATTTTTGGAATTTTTCAGAAACTGAAATAAATTAGAAGTGGCTTATGAATAAGAATGGTACCAGATGAGGTTTAAAAGTGCTCCACAGGCTGGATTACCCAAGGCCTTGTAGAGCACGGTGGTCTGGATTTTATTTGAAGCAATTGGCAGCTATCAAAGAAGTTTAACAGGGTAGTGAAATGATAAAATTGGTATTTTAGAAGTATTTCCGAGTGTGCTAGTGGGTATCAGATTGGAGGAGAGCAAAAACTGAAGGGAAAATAAAAAGCTACTGCACATGCTAATTAGCCCAAAGAGAAAAATGGCGTGTTGGATAGAGGTTTGGCAGCAACGACAGAGAGGAACAGCTAGGTATAAGACAGATTTTGGAGGAATGGACCTTCAGACTTCATTAGATAGGGACAATAAATTAGCTTTAAGGAATATGGGCATCAAACTGGCTTCCCCTTATCTTAATGATATATGATGGTTTGGGCATGGAATTGTCCTTAATAAAGCATAAATTCTGTTAAACCACAAAATCTGGATATCTGTATTTGGCTTTTGGAACTTCAGCCATTTACTATTTTAGATGTAAGTAATAGAAAGTGATCCCATCCAAACGAAGACTTAATCGCAAAGATGTCAGGGATCTTACTAATGCAGAGGTAAAATTAACAAACCAAGTTTAGATTGTCCTGGTGAAACTGCATAATAGTATGAAGTTGAACAAAAAATCAAAATCACTGCACTAAGGCTTCATTGAAGCTTGATTTTAAAGAAATCTTTTTCCTCTCTTCCAAAAACCTCCTCTTTTCCCTTCCTAGCTTTTTGTCTCAGGAGCCCACACCCCCTGAAAACATGAGCAATGAGACTGGCAGCACATACACAATTCTTGTGGAAACCGGCTAGATCCTGTATTTCCCTATAACCATCCCAGACTCTTCCTCTGGGAGGGCTTGTAGTTTTTGAAGACCATAGCCTGCTGCAGCCTCTTTTTGCAAAAGAGCAATAGAGGTACTATTCCTCTTTATCCCAAACCCTGTCTCCGCATTGTATTTTGGCTCTAAGCATGGAGGTTGGTTTTCAGCAACATTGGAAATTATTAGGGCAGGAACCCCCAATCACCACGTTACCACGGTTAGAATAACACCCAATCACTTTATCCATCTTTGCCTTGTTCACTTAAGATTCAGTGTCCCATGAGAGAGGGTCTGATTATACATTCCTTTGCAATACTGGAGTTGTAAGGGAAAAGACTTGTTCAAGGAACTGCCAAGATCCTTTTAACTTCATGGTGAGAGTCAACATAGGCTTTGAATTACAGCCTATCACTGCATGAAAGGAGGAAGAGAGATAATGGGTGCTGGGAAACAACCAACATTAAAACATCCATGAAAATAACACAATAGTTTATCTGCTGGCTTTTATTAGCAGGCTGTCTAGCTTTGATATTCTATGTTAATCTTGAAGATATTTATTTCACCCACAGGATGGGATCTAGAGCATATTCTATAGAAGGTAACATGGAATCATTCAGAGTACACTGAAGAGGGTGCTAATATTTAAGTGGGGAAACGTATCTGGAAGCCACAGAAATACCTTCTTCCAGCCTTTCCCTATGACCAGGGCTTACTACAGATTCCGTTAGTGGTTGATGGCTTCTCAGTAATTCTTGTCTTTATTAAGAATTAAGTTTTCTTCTTAATTCCAGTGTAGCTAACATACCGTATTATATTATTTTCAGGTGTAAAATATAGCGATTCAATAATTCTGTATATTATTCAATGCTCATCAAGACAAGTGCACTCCTTAATTTCCATCATGTATTTCCCCCATTCCCCCACCCACCTCCCCTCTGGTAACCATCAGTTAGTTCCTTATGATGAAGAGTAAGTTACTTGGTTTGTCTCTCTCTCTCTCTCTTTTTTTCTTCTTTTTCCTCTGCTCATTTGTTTTGTTTCTTAAATTCCACATATGACTGAGATCATATGGTATTTGTCTTTCTTTGACTGGCTTATTTCATTTAGTATGATATTCTCTAGCTCCATCCATGTTGTTGCAAACGGCAAGATTCCATTCTTTTAGGAATTACGTTCTTTTTTTTTTTTAAGATTTTATTTATTTATTTGACAGACAGAAATCACAAGTAGGCAGAGAGGCAGGCAGGGCGGCAGGGGGAGCAGGCTCTCCGTTAAGCAGAGAGCCGGATTCCAGGCTTGATTCCAGGACCCTGGGATCATGACCTAAGCTGAAGGCAGAGGCTTCAACCCACTGAGCCACCCAGTCGCCCCAGGTATTAAGTTCTTTAATCATTTTTATTTTGCTTCATGTATCTTATATCTGTCTGACTAGCTCAACTCCTCTATTAAAAGGTCTACACACTTTATTTTTACCATTTCCATCAGCAGTTAAATTTTAAATTCTTTTTGCACACCCTTTTGGCAAATAAGAAAATTAAATTGCTAGGTGAGAAATTAATAAAATGAACAAAGGGGAAAAAAAAAAAAAACAGGCTTCACTTCATTGCTATGCATGCCTTTAAAGATATGTCCAGAATAACCATTTAGAAATCAGTATCAAATAAAATTAAACCACTTGATTACTTGTCAAAGAATAAATCCATGAATGCTAATTTGTTCTTCTTGCTTCATGTTAAATCAAGGCACATTGTTCCTTGAATCTGATATCCTGGAAGAGGCTTATTAAGGCGTATCTGTCCCACAGGGCAATTTACCCAAATCTGGTAATTTAAGTATAGAACATGATAACTGGAAAGTTTTATAGAAGAATTATGCCTGAAAAAGCAACAGTATCAGAACAGTATTGTTGAGGCAGTATAGCGGAGTGGTTAAATGCCTTGTCATTGGATTCAAATATGGGTTTGGATCTTATTTCTTCCAATTATTAACAGTGTGATTTTACAGAAGTTAATTATCCTTTCAAGGTCCAATTTTTGGGGGGTAAAACTTAAAGTTCTGTAAAATGTATAATGAGTTTTAAGTACCCGATAATTGGTGGTGATGATGACAATGATGGTGACGATGACAGAAAGGAACATGGTAGGACAAGAAGAAATAACTCTGCTGTGACATAAATGGCTGCCCAAAGGACAATCTGTGAACGAAAGAGAAGAGAAGCAGCAGAAATGCAAAGAGAATCACAGAGCAGCACAGTAACACACTCTCTCAGAAAATTCTTGGGCTTGTCAGTTAATAACTGAACTTTAATATTCCTTGACAAAGTTCATTTTATTCCATCACATTAACCTTCTTCCTCCAGTCAAAATTATTGAGGCAGGTGGTAGGACTGCTGGCCATGTGAAGCTATCAGTACAGTATTGGGCTATTAGTTACCAAAGGCATCTGAGGAGAATACACAAGTGGCGATTTTCTCCCCCCGGTGAATTTAACAGCATGAAATCTCAGATAGTCTCTCCTGCCATATCCAACTTCTTTAAAAAATAAAATAAAATAAAATAAAATTGTAGACTGTCTTTTTTAATGAGAGTGCAGAATGTTCTCCCCATCAGTGAGTAATCCTTCTCAGGCAGGAATCCTGGGTCTCATTTTCTACATAAATGGAAAAAAAAGTAACCTTATCTCTAGTACTTCCCTCTTGTGTGTTATGCAGGTTTAGCCAGGCTAAAGCTGTTGACAGGAAACTCTCCACTTGGATGAGAAGCCCAGATGAGAAGGGAGGTATCACAATGGTGATGGAAAAGCTTTATGTAATGAGACAAATCCCAGCACCTTCAGGGAACTCATTCAGTATGGGAACCATTTCGTGTTTCTTTCATTATGGGAATGATACACTGTCTATTAAAAGTACAGAAGTGAGATTGTCCACACAGTTATTTTAATAGGATGACTTGCTTTGGATCGTCATTTGGTTTTGCAAACAACAGCATGTAAGCCTATTTGTCTCCAGCACCATGCTTCAAATAAGTCCAATCTATCATAGTATGGTGGCGTTAGCACCTCTTATTATATAAACCTGTCAGGGCATTACAACATAAACAACACATTCTGCCCAGCTGCAAAACACTTACTCAAGGAGTCCATTTAGTTTCATAAACTTTTTCTAAGTCTCTGACACCTTAAACAAACTATGACAGGCATTTCTATCTATGCCAACCAAGAGGAAAAACTCACTATATACAATGTATCTAGTGACTACCAACAAAATAAAAAGATATGAGATAAAATAAGCCTCTGGGAAAAATTCAGATATATTAATAATTCCTAGGGAAATATTCACTTCTTTTTCCTATCTTCAAAGCAGACAAAGGAAAAAATTTAGTTCAGAATCAGAAATCTATTTCAACTTCGGTTTACATAATTATTTCCTCACTTGGTAGAACCAGAGTCTCCTTTTGGTGTTGTTATATGTTTTCCTGTGCTGGTCCATTTAATATGATGCTATTTAAACACAAATAGTATATGGGTAATATATGTAAATTTATTTATTATATAACATAAATGCCATATTATATATACATATACACAGATATATATATATATCCTGTGACTATAAATGTGTACATAAAAATGTGTTCTCCAGAAATTACAGGCAGCTTTCTCCCACATGTATGTATATATGTATATATAATTGTATGTATATATATTTTACATATTTAAAATAGAAAATAAAATCATATATATATGTATTTTTTTTTACTATATAAAAATAGTAAATAAAATCATGAAGTAAGGCACACCATTCTGGGCTTACATATCTATTTTCTATAGAATAATTACTCTTCTCTAAACTGAACTTCCTAACTGAAACGTGCCCTAAAGCAATTCTGCATCATAGCTCTGTGGTTTATAGAACTGGTCCCAATTTCTTCCAACTACACCATTTAGAAATCTCCTCAAGTATTGACAAGATGAGCTACAGCTGTTCACAGAGGAGAGCAAGCTTATATGAAGAGAGACAAGTATACTTTCAAGGGACTAAGATTTGAAATATTGATATAGTCACATTAATTGAATTTTTGCCTTGAGAAGTGATTACAAAAATGTTGCTCCAATATTAATTTGTATCTGCTTTGGATAAGATTAACATTAATTTCTTCGCCAGTCCCCATTACTCTTTTATTATTCATTAGTATCTCTCTTTGCATGTGTAAGAGACCTTGATGAAGCATGTTTATTCATAGAGTAACCTTTTTAAATAATTCTAACAGCTCTCTAACAGTAACCTTCCTGGCATGCTGAATATCTTGTCTTTGTTTCATTATTCAATGCTTGCACTCTATCCTCCACTTGAGATGCTGAACATGAATTATACTCCTCTTCCTATTGCTCTCTTCCTCCCACTAAAATGTCCTCTGCAGCCAGATCCCACAGGAGAGCTCTGCTCACAAAATACTGCAGCAAAATAGTCTCCTGGTTGGATCAGGGACACTATAATTTCCACAGATCTTGAGTGCAATTATCGATCTTCTATTATTTTTTTTTTTGGTAGCTCGTTACATATTTGTTACCATGTTTTAGTTCATTGTTCATTTACCTTTGTTAGGATATTAGTTTGAGTTTGCTTTTGATGAGAGTTCTGGAGGTAACATTTTATCTTTTCTTTGTGTATGTAAGCTCTCAGGCTTATTTTTCTGAACAAATAAAATGGACAAAGCTGTGAGAAGGAGAGAAAGAAAACCAGGAGAGGAAAAATAGAATCAGCAGAGTAATTATATTTTTCTACAAGCTGGGACATCATTGTCTTTAAGCTTCAAAGCCTGTATCAATTCTTGAAAATGAGCAAATCTCATTTTTCATTTCCATGACAGATTTAGACATCTACCTTAAAATAAAACCTAGAATGACTTCTCACATAAGATCACAGGTTTTCTTCTTTTTGAGTTTGAGTCAAAATTTTTCACTGTGGAACAGACCAAAATATAC
>RCUC01137351.1:0-36379 GCA_003697995.1 Taxidea taxus jeffersonii | reverse complement strand
GAGTTTGCTTTCTGCTAGATGCTTGTCTATAGAGGTCTAAAAATACCGTCAGCTTGAATATACCCTTTCCAAGAGAAAATAGCCCCCGTTGGCTGAAAGGTGTTGGGGTGAGATCATGGTGCTATGTGAGGAACTGTGGGCTCCACGAATAAGCTGCCGCAGCTGTTCCAGGTCGTCCGTGGTCTCTTCGTGTCGCGTAGGCAGGGAAACTCCAGTGAGACAGTGTGGACAGAATATGGGCATTAGAGACTGCGGTCCTGAGATTCTGTCTCCACTCTATGTGTTACTACTGTGTGGCCCTGGGAAAACACTTAACTTCTCTGAGCTTCGGTTTTCCCATGTGAAAAACAGGCCATCTGTTCCCTTTACGTCCACTTACTTTGTGGTAAGGATGTGTTTATGGACCAAATGTTTGTGCCCCTCCCCCAATTTATATGTTGAAATCCCATCCCCCAGTGTGATGATATTAAGAGGTGGGGCCCTTGGGAGCTGATTAGGTCGTGAGGGATGAACTCTGTTCAGTGGGATTACTATCCTTTTAAAAGAGAGCCCAGAGAGAGCCCTTGCCCCTTTGGCCATGCGGGGACAGAGGGACAAGATGGCAGAGTGACAGAGGGACAAGAACCAGGAAGCAGGCTCTCACCAGACACCAAATCTGTTGGTGCCTTGATCTTGGACTTCTCAGCCTCCAGAAGTGAGAGAAAGAAATGTCTGTTGTTTAAGCCATCGGGTCTGCAGTACCTTAGTTAAACCAGCTCAAACTGACCAAGACCAGATATAAGGTTCCCAGCACAGTGCCTACACATGGTAAATGTTCCGTAAATGATTATTCGCTAACATTATTTCTCTAGTAAAGCAACAGTTAAAGTAATTTTAAGAACAAAACCAAAACACCTTCAATCCAATTCTATATATGTAGGTACGCTCAGCAAACTTTGCTGCCTCCTCTGCATTACTGTTGATAGGCATAATAAAATCGAACCTGTAGAAGGTTTTCTTTAGTTAGAAAACTGAAAGGCGCTTTGAGAGCCTTTTAAAAATTTGCATTGAAACAGGTGAAATAAAGACTGAAGAAGAAGGCAGACCCTAGCAGCAATGTGCTGAAAAAAAAAAAAAATCAGAATTCTCTTGATTGTGCACCAGAGGATTTCATTTGACATAAAAAGCATTTGCTGGGAGTGAATATTGGGCACACTAAGATGTTTTTGCATTGTAATCTTTGCAGAACATCCAGCCAGCTGAAACATCCTTCAACGTTTTCAGAGACAAAGTAAACACTATCGTATCATTTTTCTTTGAACAAAGCCACACCAAGTTAACTAATGCATGCCCCTATAAACTGGGCAAAAGGCAAATAAAGGAGCAAACTTATGAGTCATTGAGTGTCCACTGAATGTGCTTCTGCCAGGTTGTCACGGATTTTGCGCAGAGTGGGAGGGAGTAGAATGTGGTATACACATTAAACAGACTCAGGTTATCTCAGTAGAAGGAGGACAGGGGCGGGACCAAGGCCATTTTGTGTCTGCTCCTTCAGTGCTCAGCATGCTGAGCTAAGCCGGGGAGGGATTCTGTTATGTGTTGAATGGCGCCCTGGTAAAATTCACACACTGAAGCCCTGACGCGGGTACTTCGGAATGTGGCTATGGCTGGGTCTGCCGATTGGGCTTTTGAAGAGGTAATGAAGTTGAAATGAGGTTGTTCGGGTGGGTCCTAATCCAATGATGAGAGCTCAGGACCCACCCGAACAACCTCATTTCAACTTCATTGGACAACACGGACATTCACGGACAACACGGGCCAGTGGCCAACCATGTGAGGACACAGCCGGAAGGAGGGCATCTGCAAGCCCATCGGTGAAGCCTCAGGATGAAACCACCCCTCTCAACACCTTGAGCTTGGACTTCTAGCCTCCGGAAACATGAGAAAATAAATTTCTGCTGTTCAATGAAGATAAGTCATTGGAGTCTCCAAGGCTTATCTTTTGGGTCCACTTTTGGGTCTACCAGGATGGTAGACCATGGATGGTATTTAAAACCATGTGACAGGGTGAGATCCAGCTCAGCCCTCTTTCCTGGCCCCCCGACTGCCCACTCGACACCTCCCCTCCCCTTAATATCCATTAAGAGCTTCAAATCTGACATCTTTAAGACCGAGCTCCTGATCTTCCCAACAAACCGCTCCATCCCATCTCTTCTATTTAGTTGTCAACAACTCATATTCCAGTTGCTCAGGTCAAAGATCACGGAACTCATCCTTGATTCCTCTCTTGCTCTTTACTCACATTCCATCCATCAAGAGATTCTGTCGGCTCCGCTTTCAAAACATTCCAGAATTTCACCCCTTCTGACCCCCTGGACCAATGTGCTGTCATTGGTGCATCCACCCTCACTGTGAATTCGTCATCATGGTCAGTCCCCTGGATGCCTCGCCAGATCCTCACTGGGCTCTCCAACGTCACTCCTGCCCCGTTTTCACTTCTAGTCTTTTCTCGATAGAGCAGCTACAGCGATCCCCTCAAAACCAGGCCAGGTCACTTTCTTATGACGCTCAACATTCTCTAGGGTCTTCCCATGTCAGGGAAAGTAAAACCTGAGGTCTTTCTAACGAATGAGAAGGCCAAGTCCTGACTGACAGTTGTTTCTCTGACCTCACTGCTATTTGTGGGACACACTGGGCCTCCGTCCACTTAAGGGGCTTCCCACTGGGACACTTCCTCCCAGATACACACCAGGATAGCTACCCCAGCTCTTTCCAGGTTACCTTCTCAAAGAGCTCCGTTGTGACTCTCCCATTTAGATAAGATAACTCCATTCATATCCTCCTCCCAATTTCCAAGCTCCCCTGCCCTACTTTTTTTTTTTCTGTACCTATTCATTACTTTTTAACATACCATACAATTTATAGTTAAGTGTAGTCTTTTTTTAAAAATTTTATTTATCTATTTATTTAATTTCTTTTCAGTATAACAGAATTCATCGTTTATGCACCACACCCAGTGCTCCATGCAATACGCGCCCTCCATAAAACCCACCACCTGGCTCCCCCAAGTGTAGCCTTTGTTGTCAGTTCCCACCTACTAGAATAGAATGTGACTTTTTTACTCCCTCTAGGGGATAACCAGTTACACTTTCCTACGTTGGCAGGGAACAGGCTGGAAGGGGTGGGGTGGGGGCAAAGGGGAGGCCTGACCAGAAATTTCTAACTTTTTGTTTTTAATTATTAATCCCTCCTGCTTTCATTATTAATCCCTCTGTTTCTGTTGTCGGTTTTTAAATATTTTTAAATTGTGCTTTTTTTCCCCTAAACTTTTACTTTTTACCTCTTGTGTATATGTAGGGAATTTATAGGGAAATATGTACTTTATGCAATAAATTTTAAGAACCAAGATTTATTTTAAATAAAGTAACAGACCTTTAATCTTATACAGCTAAATTACTGATTATACATTTGCTGAGTTGACTTGAAGTTTCAGAAAATTATACCAGGAGTTTTACTTTTTTGACTGCAAAGCCTTCTTAAGAAAATCTTTTTTTTTTTTTTTTTTTAAGATTTTTACTTATTTGACACAGAGAGAGAGAGATCACAAGTAGGCAGAGAGGCAGGCAGAGAGAGAGGGGGAAGCAGGCTCCCCACTGAGCAGAGAGCCCGATGCGGGGCTCGATCCCAGGACACCGGGATCATGACCTGAGCCGAAGGCAGAGGCTTTAACCCACTGAGCCACCCAGGCACCCCCTTAAGAAAGTCTTTTTAACACACACACACACACACACACACACACCATACATACGCAAGAATAGAAGCTCCATGATGGCAAATGATTGCTTTGTCTGTTTTGCTCATCCGTGTTTCCCAAGTACCTAAACTGGACTTGGCATATAGTAGGCCCTCAATGAATACTTGTTGAGTGAAGGAATGAGTGAATAATTAAGCATTAACTGAGCATTTATTCTATACCAGGTCATATCCTAAGTATGTTTTGGATACCGTCTCAAATATGAATGATATGCACATAAATATCACCACAATCGATGAGGTAGGTACTCATTATTCCACATACAGCTAAGGAAATGAGAGATTTAGAGAAATTCAAAGGTGAAACTAAGATTTGGACCCTAGCAGCAATCTAGTCCCAAACCTCTCAACCAGCCTATAAAGCAGTAGGGAGGCACGGAGCTATAATTATTCTCATTTTTGAGATGACACAAATGAAACTGAGAGATTTGACATAACTTTCTCATGGCTTCATACCCAGTGAGTGGGGTATGAGTCCAAAGTGCATTGGTCTGTTGTACCTCCTGGAGTGTGGTGACCCTCCTTGCCCTTTGCAAAGACCCCTTCCCTCCACCGCTTACTATTTTTGCTTTGCCTTCTTGTCCATGTCCAAGACATTCCACAGCCTGTTGCCCTGAACATTCCCCTGTGGCAATACCACAGCATAGCTTTCTTTGAGAGTATCTCTTCTCAGATCTGCTACCACTAGCTTTCTTGGTGTCTCTGAGAAAAGGAAGAAAAACTATCAACCCTCCACCCACCCAAGATAAAAGCACACAGATACAACATCATGACTACAGTGGACTCCAGTTCAAGCTGATTCATTCTTGACCTTTCTCTACTCCTCTTGTAATAAAAAGATACCTCCCCACTATCCCGTCTTCTAGGGGTTTTGTTAAATAAATGGCTAGTTATTTTTTTAAAAAATTTTATTTATTTATTTATTTGTCAGAAAGAGAGAGAGAGCGCACAAGCAGACAGAGTGGCAAGCAGAGGCGGAGAGAGAAGCAGGCTCCCTGCCCAGCAAGGAGCCCAATGCAGGACTCGATCCCAGGACCCTGGGATCATGACCTGAGCCGAAGGCAGCAGCTTAAATGACTGAGCTACCCAGGCATCCCATGGCTAGTTATTCATATGTGTCAGGGAGGGCTTATGTTCATTTATTCATTCTAAAGGCATTTTTTAGCATCTGTGGTATAGAAGGTACAAGATTAAGACCTATGGGGATTCAAAAACAAGATTGGCAGTACCTTGCCCTGAAGACATTGTCGGTCAGAGCAATTGAGACTCAGTTTTGTGTTTTTTTGTTTGAGTTATCTCTTTCCACTCAATTGAATGTTGAAAAACCTGCAGCTGCTACAGCGGTCTTGCTACCATGAGATGAGAGCCTACCTAAGACTGGAGCCAACAGAGAAAACCAGACAGAGCAGAGGGTCAGACAAGGAGAGGAACCGGCTCCTGATCACACAGTTTCATCTCCCACATCAAGTTGTTTTTTTTTTGTCACAGGCAAAATCCACTTAAAGCTAGCCCTAAGTGGATTTGCCTGTGACTAAGGGCAATAAACTATTCCCAACCAAAACGGTACTAACACACAGGTCCTTGGATTATCTTTTTAAGCCCCTGATCTTCCAGAGACAGCCTCACACACTCTTACAGCCTCCTTAGAATCTTCTATTCCATGCTGGGAGTGCATATCTGTTCTAGTAGATCAATGCTGAATCTCTTCAGCATCCTGGAACAGTATGGAAGCAACACTGTCCCAGCATCAACCAGCTAAAGCCCTAAAGCACAATGGAAGGTCAGGGGTAGAACCAGCCTGCACAACCTCTTCTTACTCAGGCAAGAGTGCATTCGTACATGAGGCCAGATGGACCCTCACTGGGAAGGGGGCTGGAACCAAGAGCTCTTGAAGGAACCCAAGCCAAAACCACCAGGTGGAACCCCAGCGGAGAAGCCATGTGGGTTGTACCTTGTAGAGCAAGCGCTAGGGAAAGAACAGGTGGTCATAGGAGATTAGCCAGGAAGTACACTGCCAGAAATTGTAAGATGCAGCGCTTCCCCAGAGAGCCAGTAGTCAGGTATCTGTTACGACAGAGGATATTCTACAGCCAAGACAGAATCTGAAATAGCACCAACTATTTTAAAAGTTATTTTCTTTCGATCTCTCTCCCACTTATCCTGATTAAAGATCACGAAGTGAGGGGCAGAGAAGGAAGTAAAAACAAAGAAAACGAAAGAACTTTCTTTCCTTTTATCATCCCCAAACTATGAGTCAGGCCCAAACTGAGGGAAAGAGAGGTGATTCAATCGAATGCAAAACCGATGATTTGGATTTGGATTGGATTTTGTAACACACATAAATACGTAACTGCTCTCATACCTCAACGGGACTGGGAAGCTATGGGGTCTGCCAAGGCATGGGGAAGGGAAGATGCTTGAGGATCCGCTTGAAGAAAGCATCCAAAGAAAGAATAAAGCTGTTCCTGATTGCACCCTGCCCCAAGTTTAGCCCAGTCCCAAACAGGTTACACTGTAGGTTGCTGTCTGGAGTTACTCCACAGGCTTATCTTGAGGCAGGCCATAGGAAACAGCAGTAGCTAACTCACCTTTGCATGTATGTATGTATGTATTTTTAAAGATTTATGTGTTTATTTTAGAGAGAGACAGCACGTGAGCGGGTGGGAGGGGCACAGAGGGAGAGACAGAGAGAAGCAGACTCCCTGCTGAGTGTGGGGCCCAACCTGGGACCCAAGATCAGGACCTGAGCTGAATCCAGAATCCAGTGCTCAGCTGGCTGAGCCACCCGGATGCCCTCACGGCTGGAATTGCCATCATAATGGCCCCTCTGTTAGGAGCCTCGAGGACGTATCTCCTGAGGCTTACTATCAGGGCAAGTTCTGCTTCTCTGGGCCAAACAGCGTGCTGCATCCAATGGATACGCCAAGCGAAATGAAGAGGGTCAGTGAGAAAGGTCTATTCTGCGCGGAGAATCTTATCCCTGACCTTGTTTACAGCGGCTGCACGTGGTGACAATCAATCAGCGTTTAGTCTATTACATTGTACTTTATATATTTTCTACAGAAAATGCACCCTCTTACTTCTTATACCCTTTGGCGGTGTGCTTCACCTCTTTATCCTAAGCATTCGGTGAATCAGGTTTTTCATCTTTGTTTCAGCTGCTAGAAAACGTGGAGTCACGCTCGCCTGCTGACATCTTCTCCCGGTCCACCGGCCCGTTTTTCCATACGAGGCCTCAGTCCCGGCTCCAGCTTAGATCACCACGTTTTTTTTCCCCCTTCACACCATCCCTCTCTCTTATTTTTAAACCCACTTGTAATTAAATTATTTCTGTGTCTGAAGTCGTCTTCGCGCAGGACACGTCAGCAGTGTGTACACAGAAAGAACGATCGTCCCTGCACACATTTCGTGATCTCGCCCAGGTGTGTAGAACAGGACACACACTGGCACCTCTCAAAATGCAGGAAATGACCTCTAGGACGCCAGGTCGGGCTTCCCCGGCACACAGCACCACGTGGCGTAACTCACCTACCCCAGTCGTGTGATCTCCCTTGGGCCCCGTGTAGGAGGTGGGCGTCTCTCCCCTCCGCCTGTGCCAGCCGCTCCGCTTTCTTCTCTCCTGGGTAAACCCACATTCGTCTTGCTCGAAAGTACACTCTCCAGGGGCAGGGAGAAGCCTCTCTGCGGGGAGACAGCAGGTGTCATTACTGAGGCTCCTTCAGTGAATACGCGGCCCGTGGCTCCCGCGAAGCCCACTCTGCACTTGGGCGTGTCCCCCCGGCCACACGCCAGGGCTTCTGGAGAGGCAGCCTCCCACCCCGGCCGCCCACCTACGCCAGCCTCTTGCCTCCAGCGTGGGGCCCGCCCGGAGGCAGGGAACCATCAGCATCTAGACCATCAGACACCTAGATTCAGAAGAGTTGGCACAGCTCGGAGAAAGAAACGTCCTCCGACACAAGGCTCTGAGAGTTGGAGGGAAATTGCCTTCATGGAAATATGGAAAATAAGAAAATTGCCTAATGTAGGAGGTGAGTGAAGGGAATCCTTAGAACAACTCTAGAGTTGCTTCGGGGGAGGTGGAGAAGGTGCGAAAGCTAAACGGGCTTCTGGAGACAGTCTGAGGTGTGGGGAGGACACATGTCACAACTGGCTTTTTCTGGGCTTCCATATTCTTTTTTTTTTTTTTTAAGATTTATTTATTTATTTCACACACACACACACACACACACACAGAGCGTAAGTAGGGAGAGCAGAAGTCAAAGAGAGAGGAAGAAGCAGGCTCCCCACCAAGCAGGGAACCTGGTGTGGGGCTGGATCACAAGATCCTGGGATCATGAACTGAGCTGAAGGCGGACACTCAACCGACTGAGCCACCCAGGCGCCCCCTGTGCTTCCATATTCTTGTCTACCTCACAGGACTGTATTCAATGAGATCATGCACGTAAAGTATTTAGAACAGGAAGTTCTCAATAAATATTAGCTAAATAAATATTAGGTCTAAGTGTTTTGCCAGCTGGAGCCTTATTTTCCATTTCCAAAAACAAATATTTATGTCTTTGGATGCCATCTTCAATAACTTCGATGGTGATGATTTTTTAAAAAGATTTTATTTATTTATTTGACAGATCACAAGTAGGCAGAGAGGCAGGCAGAGAGTGGGGGGAGTGGGGTGGGGGAGCAGGCTTCCCGCCCAGTGGAGAGCCTGATGCGGGGCTCGATCCCAGGACCCTAAGATCATGACCTGAGCTGAAGGCAGAGGCATAACCCATTGAGCCACCCAGGTGCCCCATTCTTAATATTAGAAAGGTGCCACCTCCCACTTACCGGAAACTTCTTTGCCTAAATTTGGTTGTACCTTCCCACACCCAGATTCTTAACAAATTTCTCTAACACATAGCCTGTTTTTTTTTTTACATCTCTTTCATAATAATGATTTTACTTCATTTTAGTTTACATACAGTACAAGCCAATGACCTCATTCCCTCTTCTATACCTCAAGTGTAGAGATTCTTTTCTCTTTGTGTTGTCCTTGCAGTGCATCGCAAACCAAGAGACTAAAACAAACTATCTTTTCACTAAATAAACAAGGAGATTATCTTCTAGCACCACATGGATTCCACAGTTTGCCTGTTTGTTACAGAAAGAGATACCCTATGGTATAAGATGCGGTGGTAATTAGTAGAGACAGGGACCAATGATCTGGACTGAGGTATGCACCATTTTCTCATAAGAAATAATATCCAGGGCGCCTGAGTGGCTCAGTGGGTTAAGCCTCTGCCTTCGGCTCAGGTCATGATCTCAGGGTCCTGGGATCGAGCCTCGCATCGGGCTCTCTGCTCAGCAGGGAACCTGCTTCCTCCTTTCTCTCTGTCTGCCTCTCTGCCTACTTGTGATAGATCTGTCAATTAAATAAATAAAACCTTTAAAAAAAAAGAAAAAAGAATGTCCAACACATAGCCACCATCTTGGTTTTGTTACTATCATCAATGCTTGGTTCCACTGTCATTTAATTCACTTGGAAAATATTTATTTTATTATCATTACATGTTTACAGGCTCCACACTGGGCTTGAAGCCTGCTTAAGATTCTCTCTCTTCCTCCCTCTCCCTCGGCCCCTCCCTGACTCTCTAAAAAAGAGAGAAAAAAAAAAAAGAAAAATGATGTGTTTAGTGTAATATCTGAATAATAATGATTTCATCACTAGTACTCGAAAATCTGCCTTCACGTAAGACACATTAAAAATAACAGCAGTGACTTCAATAGAAGGTGTTTTTTTTTAACACACTGCTTTGTGCTGGGTCCTAGGCTGGGGAATTCGCAGGTACCGTTAGTTTCCACTATTCAGGCACATATTACCATTACCACCTCTCATGCAGATGACGATACAAGCCATATGCATGATGTCACACTGTGCGTAAAAAATCATTTCTAAATCCCAAAACTTACTACACGGATCTGGAGAGGGGGCACTTCCGACAAGAAAAACAAAACTAAGAGGCCAGCCCAGATTCAATGTGTTGGGTGTGATCTTAGAGAAACAGGGTATGCTGGCATAGGTTCGGGAAACAAAGAGAGCTTGAGTCCTGAATCGTCTTACCTGGAGATGAGCAGCCTCCCAATTCTATTGTAATGTCGTCCAAGGCTACCAGGCCACAGTCCCAAAAACTTTTGCATAGGCTCATGAAAACCACCTGCAAATCAGAAAAATAAGACCATGAATTTGGTTACCTGCGCATTAGAAATTCTTACAACCTGGGATTTACTCAGCCCAAAGCATGCATAAGCAAATTACAGAGGCCTCTTCCTCGTCCACATGAACTACAGGTCACATGGCAGGAGTGACAGCTAAGCCTTTACACAGGACCCTGAAATCACTGCCATTCTTTTTTTAAGCAGACTTAAGCTCATAATGATAGGCTGTGTATATTAATGCCGGATTTAGCTCACATTCTTTCTAGAGTTGAAGGAGAAAAACAAGAGGTTAACCAGATGGCAAAGGAAAACTCTCAAGTTTTAAATGTTTTCCCCAGATAATCCACAAAGTGCATAGAGAGTTGACAGCATTCCAGGCATTTTTACAAACATTTCCAGTACCAACAGTATTGATTTTTTGGAAATGAATTTCTGGCAATGTGCTTCGTTCATATTGTTAACAAAGTCCTGGTCATTTGCCATCTGGAGACTTATGTTCTATTTCCAAAGAGAAGATATATGTCCCTAGACCGTATCACTAATAAAAGCCCTAAATCCAGTTCTTTTATCAGGCCCAACATTTTTACTCTTCTGTGTGAAACAAAAACAGATCCATACCATCAATTATAAAATTCATTGCACCAGAGAAAGGGGGGTGAAGGGGAGGGAAGTTTTGCATTTCTTTGCATCAGACCAATTTTAAAGTCTCCTTTTCATATATAGGATGAGCAAAGAGTACTTTTCCAAACATCTGTATTAGATTTTCACTGTACTTTGTGATTTAAAAAAATATTATTTAATTTTTTGAGAGAGACAGAGAGAGCACAGCAAGGGGAGGAGCAAAGAAGCAGACTCCCCTCTGAGCAGGGAGCCCGATGCAGGGCTCGATCCCAGGACCCTAGGATCATGACTTGAGCCCAAGGCGGACACTTAACCAACTGAGCCACCCAGTCGCCCCTGCTTTGTGGTTTATAAAGCTGTTTTGCATGTGTGGCCTGATGTGTAGTGAACATGAAGTCACTTAGTCCATGTGCAATCCCTCAAATACAAATCTTAATTCAAACAAAAACAAAGAGAGATATAACAGAAACTAAGATTCAAATTGGAATAATGAGAACATTTGATTTTTTTGGATTCTAATATTATGTTGTGTCTTCAACTTATCTGTGTTATCAGCAGGAACTCTGCTCTCTGAGAATCAGAATCATTAGCATACAAAATTTATTTCAAAATTTAAAAATGATGTGACAGTTTATCACCATGCAAACCATAAAATGTCTTAAGCTAATATCTTCAGAATAATCACTAAGAATAAGATGTGTAAAAGTTTACTTGGACTGTATTCAGATTGCTTTAAATTATAAAAAGGATAGTTTAGAGATGTAACAATATAGAACTATATATATACTTACAAGGGACAAGATAAAAGAGGGTGTTTTGTTTTATCTCTGTTAATTTTCTCATCTTCTCATAGATTCTAGAGATCATCTGCAGGGTTTTCTACTTGTGGGATTTTTTGCAGGATTTTTGCCTGGGAACTTATTCCCCATTTGTAAACCCAAATGTCTGTGTCATCAGCCCTAGATGCAGTTATATTTTATCAGTAATGTTTATTGTTATGAGGGAAAGAATAGTCATCTGTCTCCTAATTTATTGAATAAATGGTGCCGCAGAGAGAAAAAGTCCTGGCTTTCTTGCCTTTTGGCAATTTTCGAGTCTATTTTTCACCTGAATGGTGAAAAAGTAGTTTTTCCAAAATGAATCCGGGATGCCAAAATGATTCGCCATATAAACCATTACCTACGTAAGACTCAATCATTTGGCATCCAGACGGATTCTAAAAAGGAGAAACAGCTATGCGCTCTCATACGTTTACTTTAGCATTATTTTATGATGACCGCAAAACCAAACAAGCAAGCAAATAAGCCAGCAAGCCAACAAACGAGACCACCCCAAATCACAAAAATACAGGAAATGAATAAACTACGGTACAGCAAGCTAAGAAACAGGCAAACATTAACCCTGATGGCTTGTGAATATTATTGAGTAGTACGAAAGTCTATCTCTCTCATAATGTTAAGTGGAGAAAAAAGCTGGTTATAATAGATAAAATTAAAATTAATATATATATATATATAATAGATATAGATATATAATAGATAAAATTAAAATTAAACAAACTAAGATAAATCACACTGAACTCATCTAAAAGTACCTGGGGGGGAGGGGAAACCTTGAAAATAAACCAAATATAGAACAATTACGTTAGGCTCCTGAAATTATGAGTATTAAAGAATTCCTCCTTATTTTCCAACCATCCTTTAATTTTATTATATTTATAATGGAGAAAAAAAAAGAAAAAGGAATCAGGACCTCTATAATTACGATGTGGAATAAGCTAGTGTTCCCTAGATTGGTATCATTTATTAGCAGCCACAAGGACGTCTGGCTATTTAAGTTAAAATTAAGTAAAAATCAAAAATTCATTTCTTCAGGCACACGGGCCACATTTCAAGTGCTCCATAGTCCCACACAGCTGTGGTCAAGCAAATGACACGCAGCAGATACATAATGTTTCCTCATTGCAGAAATTCCAATGGATAGAACTTCCTGGCTTGTTTCGAGGATTCCGAACGATCTGTGAACGGCCACCGTGGGCTAGGTGGAATGCTAAAGCTGCTTTGGACAAGAGCGGCCCACCAGCTTGCTCCTAGCTTAGAGCTCTTTCCGCACTTAGAATACTCGCCAGACCACACACTGTTGGGTCGTATGAGAGATCCGCGGTCAGTCAGCTATGAGCTGACATTCAAACTATGGCCTCAAACCTCAAATCTGTTTGGTGCTTGCCTATTAGCGTTCCAACACACAAAAGAAACATGACAAGATCAGCTTGTTTGGTGGAACACACAAGATTTTCCACTATTAATAATGCTATTAATAATGCTGATAATATCGGTTCCTATTCTGGGGCCACCATCTTACATTTTGAGGGCTCCTTGAAGTGGAAAGGTTATTTTAGGGTAATTGGTATGGGGCCAGCTAATGACCAAGACTGGTTGAGACAGGGAAAAGGGAAAGCCAGACCTCATGGTCTGTTCTTCAGAACTCAGTCCCTAGGTCCAGTTAAGAATGTAACAAGAAGGGAACTGGTCATAGTCTAAATTCTTGAGGGATTAACCTCTTGCTTGTTTGTAGATCTTTTTTAAAAAGAGTGTTTATTTCATTTTAGGCAGTGTTTCAAAGCCAGTGCAATACCTCTAGGGGTTGGAAAAAAATTCCTAGGCCACTGAATATATACTTAACTTCCTACAATGCATCAGAGAGTCCTCCGCAACGGATAGTTACCAATAACAATATTGAAACACTGAAGCATCCATAGTGTTGCGATCAGAGATAAATGACCACGCACAATGTCTCTTTTAAGTACGACCAACAGTTAATGTTGATCCTTACTTGACTATTTTTAAAATTACCTGTTTGCACATCTGTTTGTATAGCTCTCCCGTTAGTGCCTGTTTGTGTTTCCAAAGTGAGTCTAGATAGGGTTCCTCAGCAATGAATACTCTCTAGTGAGACAAAAACTGTAAAGTGTCACCAGCACCTAAGGACTGAGGCTTTAATACACTGAAACAGTGTGATTTATAAAAATCTCATTCGCCCCTAAGTTCTAGGAGATTTGCTAAAATCAGGAGCACCTGTCTAAGGGAGGTACTATTTCCCTGTGTCCCTCATCGTGTCCCTCTCGAACAGACCAATATATACTCTCTGAGGCATTGCAGGATGTCGAGCAGCAACCCTGGTCTCTACCCACTGGATAACAATATCACCCCCAAGTCGAGACAATCAAAAATACATGGAGACATGGCCAAAGGTCCCTTGAGGGGGCGCAAAATTCCCTCTGGCTGAGAACCACTGGGGTGTGGTAGAACACTGCGGTGTGGATGACAAGACCTCCCTTTTTCTCCCGAGTCAGAACAGGACAGTTGTTGTGGGTTTAAGGGCAGACCAGACGGAGTTAGTTTTCTCTGCCTCTGTATGTCACCAGGTGGTGGTTCTCACAACCTCAAGCCCTGGAAACACAAGCCAGAGGAGCCAAGAGACAAGAAAGATGGACAAAGACTCGAGCTAAACAATCATCCCCGAGATTATCAAGACTCGACTGTTCTCGACTGTTTCCTGCAAATTGTCAAAGGGCCGTATATTTTTTTTCTTTCATCCTTTAAGGACTTCCCGACTTTGCTGAGGGGAGGAAATAAAGCTTTCCAGAGAGCTGTGGACTCTATCACCACAAATCCTTGTTGTGCAGTTAAAAAGGATTATTTGTATTAAACAGCTAAACACTGGCTGAATTAACTGGTTTTTCACCATCTTGTAAAGGAGTCTTCGTGGCCTGCTCAAGAGACATAGTTGGCCAGATTGCTGACTTAACCCACCACTTACTTCACTCATTGAACAGCCCCGGCTGGGCCTTTAAGTATGGGAATGATAGTTTCCAGAAACGGCCTTCTATCTTCACACAGAAACATTTCAGTCCTATGCCAACAATACCATAAATTACCCGTGTTCACAAAACAAGCCTAGCTAGGTTCCTGTTCCCAGCGGTGGACCTCAATAATTCACCAGAGTGTCTGATTCTGAGTTAAATTTAACTTTTCTTTTGCTGAGGTTGAACTGCTTTGCAATCATGTGGGCACATAAATTTGGGTATGGTGACTCCAGAGTTGGTGGAATAATTATTCATAAAATTACTATAAACCCATCACTGAAGTCCCAGAGCCCTTCATTACGGGTATGCGCACAAGGGCAGGATATTCCGCGTACGGCCGTCGGATTCATCTCCCCGCTTGACAATGAGCTGTAACAGAATTCTAAACATAAAAGAGCCATAAAGCGAAACAAAACAAAAACTCCAGCATGAACACTTGGCGAAAGGGTTGGAATCTTCACAAACCCCCAAAGACAGGCTGAGAGGAGTTTCCTCTAGAGAAACGATCGCGGGACTAGCATTTTTAGAATCCCAGCCGTGTTTTGGGAAATAGCTGCTGAATTGTGGCAGCACGCCTCCTGCACACACTATATTTGGTCTTCAGATCCCACAGAGGCCGGATGACCATGTGTTTTTAAATAAGTCTTTAGCTGACCAACACTTTTTTTTTTTCCTTCTTAAAAGACCCATCTGTTTTGTTTTTCCTTTTTCAAAAGACCCATCTGATTTAACTCAACTCTTGGCTGTGACAAGCAGCAAAGACTGAGCGGCTTCCAGCTTCTCCCTCCGTGAGCCCCTCTGCTCCTGGGAACCTTCCATTCTGGGGTGGAGGGTGGGCTCCGGGAGGCCTGCGGATAAACTGCAGGACTTTTTCATTGCTGTTGCCATGGTAAATACTAGATCTCTCAACTCACTGGTTGCAGAAATCTGCACTATTTTTGGATCTTTTGGTCACTGGAAAGAGAAGAGAGACTCCAGGAGAGACCTCAGAACCGGTTACTATGTAGAATCCGGGAAGGCCCAGAGACCCTGTGGTATCAACTCAAGGGCACACCAGGGCCAGCTGCAGAGCCACACAAGAGACATCACGCTCCACATCCTCGACAGAGCACCTTTCATTACACAGACCCGCCTCTTTTCTCCCTTTGGCTGTGGGTATTTAAATGGGATTCTGGGGGTGCCTGGAGCGACTGCCTTCAGCTCAGGTCATGATCCTGGAGTCTCAGGATTGAATCCCACATGGGGCTCCCTGCTCGGTGGGGAGTCTGCTTCTCCCTCTGACCCTCCCCCTTCTCATTCTCGCTCTCTCTCAAATAAATAAATAAAATCTTTAAAAAAAAATGGGATTCTGAATCATTCTGTTGTATACTTGAGACCAGTATAATGTTATCTGTCAATTATACCTCAATTAAAAAAAAATGATCCTGAAAGGTATCATTTTGAAACTCCCCCATTCGTAGCCGTGGACCCAACATGTCTTTGACCTTCTTTTACAACCAGCTTCCTGACATTTTTGCCCTATGTCTGTTTCTAAGGAGTGTTTGGTAACCTGGCACCAGACCCGAATCCTACATGAATTGTGGCTACATTTAGAAGCTGGCGGGTATGGAACCAGCCAGTACCCTCTCCTGCCCACCTTTCCTCACCTGGCGACGCTCTTCTTTGCCTTAGCTGGTGACCCTGCGTCCACGGAGGCCCGTAGGAAAGAATGTTCTCAACTCCCCACAGGCACACCTCCCACCTTAATTTTCATCTGCACCTGTTCTCACTCCCTTTCCCTTCATTTTGGGAGAAAGGTCTGTCTGACTCCTAAGTTCTTGAGTCTTCCCACTGCAGAACACAATGCCTAATCGACACAATTAACACAATTAACACAGAGGATTCAAATGGAAACTGTGAGAAGGCTCTGGAAAACAAACACTAGACACAGATAAGGCAGTGATACTAAAAATGATTTTTAGGGGCACTTGTGGCTCAGTCAGTTAAGCATCTGCCTTTGGCTCAGGTCATGATCCTCGGGTCCTGAGAGCAAGTCTTGCATCTGGGGCTCTGCTCAGTCGGGAGCCTGCTTCCCCCTCTCCCTCTGCCCCTCCCCCTGCTTGTGTCCTTTCTCCCTCTCTCACATAAATAAACAAAATCTTAAAAAAGTAAAAATGATTTTTAGTGCTTTAGAGTCTAATACACACGCTAATGAAGAGGACATGGTTGTGTATATTTATCCCGTTAGTCACTCGTTATCACTGAGGGGAAATGGGTGTGAATGCCTTCTTGCTTTTTACATACTCTTATCAGCAGGCAGGTGGGCCGAACAGAACAATGCCCGTTTATCTCTGGCCCACCTCCCTTAGGAAGGGTCCCTGGCTGAACCCTTCCCTAACCCGTGCAACATAAGGTAATGACCAATTTAAGTGTCCCGTTCAAGGACAGACCTTACACTATGGAGCTCTTGCTGTAGCTCACTTGGATGGAGATATAAGAATGCCGGTTCTACCAGAAAACAGGCACAGTGCGGACACGGACCAGCACTGACCAGCTAGGTCTTTGTCCTGACCTTCACCCCTGCTTGGAAAGTTCTGGGGTCAAGAGAGGACAGCAGGTACCCAAGCAGGAATATTGACTTCCTTCTACTCATGTCTGAGACAGAGAGACAGTTTTTGGCCTGATATTCATTGATTTCCAAGGCAAAGTGTGGATCCTCGACTGGACGAAGGGTTGTGGCTTAAAGCTTGCGTAACACTATGCCCTTGCAGCCTGCCACGAGCTATTTGACCCAACCCTGTTGATGGATAATTGGGCAGTTTCTAATTTCTTAGTATTACACACCTGCTGGGATGAATGCTGGTGTCTAAATATTTGTGCATAACCACTATTAGTTCCTTAGGATGCATCCTGGAAAGTAGAATTTTGCATCAAAAGGTATTCCTGTGGGGTGGCTCAGTCAGTTAAGTGTCTGACTCTTGATTTTGGCTCAGGTCATGATTTCAGGGTCATGGGTTTAAGCCTGTGTCGGGCTCCGTGCTAGGCATAGAGCCTACTTAAGATTTTCTCTCTCCTCCCTCTGTCCCTCCCCGCACGTCCCCCCCAAAAAGTATTCATGTTTGGAGGCTTTATTTTTGAGACATGTAATTCAATTGTCATCTAGATATACCAATTTATCTTCACACTAGAGCTTAAGAAAATCGTTATTTCCTTACATCCTTACCTCTCCGGGGTAAGTAAGTAAGTAACTAACTAAATATATATATATATATTTTTTTTTCTTTTAAAGATTTTATTTACTTACTTCAGAGAAAGAACATGAAAGAGAGAGAGAGAGAGCATGAGTGGGGGAGGGCAGAAGGAGAGGGAGAAGCAGACTCCCCGAAGAGCAGAGAGCCTGATGTAGAGCTCATTCCCAGGACCCCAGGGTCATGGCCTAAGCTGAAGGCAGACATGTAATTGACTGAGCCCCCCAGGTGCCCCTGTGTTTTAAGTATTCATAGATAATACTCTATAATATGAGATATGAAATATTACATATATATATATGCATATTTTTGGCCTAAATTGAAAGATTTTTAATTGATAAACTGAACAATACAAAGAGTATACAGTATGAATATAATTATTAATAGAAACAGCATACTCCAGAGTATTATAACTTTAAAATATTTTTATCTATTTGTTAGACAAATGTGCCATTTTATATTTTTTTAAATTTCATTACAAATGAGGTTGGATATGTTTGTGCATTTATTTTCCGGTAGCTCCTCCCTTCCTTTCTTCCTTTCCCTCCCTTCCTTCCCTCCTTCCTTCTTTTCTCTCTCTCCTTCCTTCCTTCCTTCCTTTTTTTCCTTCTTTCTTTCTTTCAACATTTTATTTTTAAGTAATCCCTGCACCCAACATGGGGCTTGAACTCACAACTCAAGAGTTGCATGCTCTACCAATTAAGTATTTACTGAAATAGCAATAGTTCTTTTTTTCTGATTTGCCTGTACATATCCATTGCCCACTTTTCTCTTGCTTAGCTCACCTTCTGCTTATTGATTTATTAGAGTAAATCCATATATCAAGTATCCTAAGAGTATGTCATATATGTTGTAAACTTTTTTTCCTTGCCTGGCATTTGCCTTTCAGATACATTATTTAGGCCATCCTTATCTGGGGAATGAAACTAAGGGAGAACTAAACATCTTGGTTCAAAGATCAAGATGAAATAGGCAGACCACAAATGATAGTGTGTCCTTGAGCACTGTATAAGTACACAGGTCACCTGACATTAAACAGAAGATAGGAGTCAGGGCCCATGAGCAGTGTGGTGGGGTACGCCATGGGCATGTAGACTGGGGACGGTCAGGAGAGCCTTCTCCTAGAGGTGGGTACTAAAAGATACAGCAGAAAATTGCCAGAAACAGTCACACAAGAGAGGGAGAAAAAGCTGGGGTCGTCTACGAAAACGAAAGAAGGTACTCTTCCCTGGGTGAGAGTAGAGAGTTTTTATTAATGTACGCCTCGTCAATTCAAGCAACTGAAATGAGTTCACAACTCCAGAGGCCAGGGAATACTTAGCTGGTCCAAGAGCTCAGAAAACCAGAGGCTCCCCAGAGAACCTCAACGTGAACATCAAAAAATAATGTTGCCTCATAAGAACTTAGGAAGTCTTTCCCTAAATATGTAGCCATTTCAAGACTTGGAAATATTCCCAAGACTAGGGATCTGAAAGTGTGGAGGGAGGTAGTGTTTTCAGGTTTATGAACAATCCTTGGAGTAAATGCTTGCTTCATTAAGCTTATTAATAAAACCGTGGCAGAACAATGTCTGTGATGTCTTTTCAAATTTCTCCACAGTGCCGGGAAGACTAATGTAGTAATCTAGCAATACTCCAGGAGATTAATTCCTTGGGAAAGTTCTAGAAGAAAATGCACTGACACAAATGCTACACTTGTGTAAGCTGTGTTAGCAACCAGCAGTTGCACAAACCAGTCTTTTCATTCATTCCCCCGCAAGTTGACACGAATGCAGAAGACTTCAACAAATACCTCAAAGGACAGAAAGGGAAAACCCGGGTGCCTCAACCCTGTGTTGCTCATATTTAAAGTAACTGAGGATTCCTGGATTGACAGCTGACACTGAGTTTAGCCTGAACAACTCAAGAAAGGCTCCTTTTCCATACTTAGCCCCTCTCTTTGATTCCACCTTAAAACTTGTCCCACTTGACTGTGTAATTTTCCACACTCTGTGCACAGAAACCCCCTAATCTGTTCTATAATGTGTTGATTATCTTGTCAGTAGTTAAGGATCCTGCTATTTCTACTTTGCACTCAGCGGCCCTGCTTTAATTATGCTGTGACATTAATATCCTGGGGTCGCCATTTCTCAGTGTTCCTGGACATCATGAAATGTGACAGGAAATCTATCTCCTCTCAGGCATCTTGTCTACACATTGGTTTTCTGGTTCCTTAATCCCTTTATGGCAGGGTGTCTTGTTATCCAAGGGCCACCTATGTATAAATCTCTCCAGAAACTTACTAGACTTGCTCTTCTAGTTGAATGAACTTCTAAGTGTTGCCTTTAAAACTTGCAGAAGCCTAGATATTTAACATCTAGTCCCATTTTCATCATTAAGGGGCAAAGTTAAAAGGAAGATTTTAAAGTCATGAATCCAAGTCACAGATTAAATTTCATTGATTTTTTTTTTTTTTAACTAAAAGGAGAAGATTATCACAAGAGAAAATAAGGCGCTACAGAGAGTCCTCCACAAGGGCTGAGCTACACAGTGTGAAGACAGCTGCTGACGTTAAGAAAAAAAGAAAATACATGGTAGAAGAGACATGCGGGGCACCCTAAAGCACGTCCTTATTACACAGAGAGGTGGCGTGACATTCTGAATTACATCGTTAATGCCGGAGTCGAGATTTGCAGCCAAGTCTTCCTATTCTATAAACCTCACTCTAACAAGCTACGACTTATTAAAGATTCAAAAGGAAGGGGCACTTGAGATGACCCAGAGAGAACAGGAGGGTAGGATCTTCTCAGGCACGATTCCTGCAGTGCCCTGCATGGGCAATAGTTGTTGTTGATAAATACTTTGTGGGAGAAAGGCAGCGGTGAGAAGCTGAGGACTTCAGGGATGAGAACCCGCAGCAGTGCTCTGACTGAAGATGTGTTTTCTGAGAAGTCTGAAGACAAAACATGGGATTGGGTGGCAATTTAAATGGATAAGAATGTAAAAGGAACAGTTGGCTGTTCGTGTGTGCGGCCAACATACACTGGCAGTGTATAGAGGGCTCGTGGGTATTGAAGATTTGTGAGTGAGGAATAATTTAGGAAATCAGGTCCCGGAGGTGGCAGGATGGTGAGATCGCATGGGTAGATGGACGAGGGTAATACCTCCTCTGTCACATGCACCAGTGACCGAGAGAGGGAGGTGAGGATTCAGAGAGAAACAGAGTTGAAGGGGTTTGTGCTGAAAGCCTTCATCCTTTTGGGACACGAACCTGTGAGCTCACATCCTAAGACGGAGGCAGGGAGAATCAAGCTGGAAACGAGCAGGTGAAGAAAAACCTGAACTTCTGGGGGTGGGAAATGAGAAAGGAAGTCACGGGGCGGGGGGGGGGGGGGCGAGAGGAATAAGACTCTCCCAGAAGTATGCAGGGGACGTCAGAAATCAGTCTTGTTTCCTCCAGCTATGCTGAGAACCCAGGTGCGAGCGGGGGAAGGAGATGAAAGTAGCCGCCGAGACTCCCAGAAACTGAGGGGACCAAGGTGGGAGGAGCCAGCAGGGCTGGGATGGAAGTGAGAACGTCACCGACCACAAACGCAGGATGGAGGCTGGAGGAGCTGCACTGGTGGACACAGAAGGCATCCAGAACCTCCAGAGTCCTCGTAAAACCTCCCGCCGGTCACTGGGAATAGCGAAATGATTCCGTGTGAGGAGGGGAAGTTGTCTCCCAGAGAAGGGTCACAGCTTTTGGACTTAATAAATATCATCAGAAAAAGCCCCCATCCAGACTCTGCAGCTACGTGTCTAGTGTGTCCTTACATCTGCTCCGGCGGGAGAGTCCTGCCTGTAAGTGTTCACATTCATATTCCTTGCAGGCCAAATTGCTCAGGTGCTGGGCTACACGCGATGGTGGTTTATAGGATCCAAGGGCAGAAAGAGTTCATCTTGCTTCTTCCTTGGACCTCTGTGCTCTTCCTTGCCATCAACCCATGTTCATTAACAGCTGGGTTCCCCTTTCCAACTACGTGTTCAGTACCCACCCTGTTACAGAATTGTGTTCACATTAGATGCTAAAGAATGAATGAGACAAGGCTCCCTGTTCTCCAGACCCTTACGGTCGGATTAATGTAGATAGGCAAATAAACAATTTCAGTATAATGCATTAAATGCTATGATAGTAGCATGATGTTAAGAGGGGCCACATAAGACAAGGATTTTACGTTAAATACTCTAAAGGAATTACCACCTTACATGAGGGTCAGCAAGATCCTCTAGTGTAGAACTTACAAGAGTTTCTAATATGTTACCACGCATTACGAATCTTCAGGTGTGTACAAGGAAGAGACTGAGCATGCAAAATTTCCCCCAACTCATTGGACCACAGAACTTTCAGTGGAACCATTAAAAAGATCTGTATCCTGAGAAACAATGACATAAGGTTCTTGCCTAGAAAAAATTAAATGTATTTATATTTCCTCAGACTGGCCACATGGGGGTTTTCTCCAAATCCATAAATGACTTTTAAAGTTTATCTGTTTTTTAATCCTATAAGAGAGTAAAGATGTAGGTTAGAAGGCTTGACCATTAACCCGCTGATGATTAAGCTGGGCCTGAATGAAACAGAATGCCTGGTCACTTCCTCATTAATGGGCCAGTTAACATTTTTTTCCAAAAGAAATATTTAACGAACACAATATTGAATTGCTCCCAGTGCTTCTAATTAACGGACCTCTTGAAGATCTTTGTTAAAGAGAAAACTAGCTTCAGGCCAGGAGATAGTGCAGGACCTAATACACAGGCTGCAGACACCAAGAATAATTTTAAACTCAGGATTTGAACACAGAAAGGCTACAGTTTGTGCTCCATCTTTACGGAATTTCTGACTATGGCCCTCCAGTCTCTCCTGACATTTGGTTTTTAAGAAAAGCACTTTGGAGTGAATCATTCCCTCTCATTATCATCCCTAGTGTGTAAAAGTCTCAAGGTGTCTCTTGATTACCTGCCCTCCATTTAGCAATGTGCTGGGGAAAAACAGATCAAGAAAACCATTTCATGACTCAGGCCTTTCAAAATGTTTCTAAGACATTAAAAAAATCTACTGTAGGCATTCGTGACTGCAAAGGCAGCCATGTCATTAAGAAAGCCTAGTACCATTAAAATAAAAATGTGACTCTGACCTGATTTTTAGGTTAAAGAATACTTCACAGCAAAACTTAAGGTGCAGAATTATCCACAAGCTAAAGACATGTTGCCTGGGAAATCTGCTGGGGATCAGGACCTGGAGAAAATATTCTTTAGTCTTAGGCATGTTCTGTCTCTCCCTCTGTCTCTGTTGAGTTAATTTAATAGATGCTGATGATGTACCAGGTGCTACGCTAAGGCCTTTACTTGACACATTTCCTTCATTCTCCACCACAGGTAGGTACTACTGGCGTCCTCATTCTGTGAAGAAAAGTGAGGCTCTGCAAGGTCACACGACTAGCCCAAATGACGAAGGTGTAAGTGGCAGAGAAGCCACGAAGGAGAACTCTTCAGCATCACGCTGTGTTTCCCTCTACCCCACAGCTCTCCTTTGTCTGAAGTGATCCATCATTAATTCTGATCCCTTGTAGGAGCCAAAGGTATTTCTAAAATAGAACAACTGAGCCTTGATGATAAAGCACTAAGAATTTTAACCAATCTTGAGTTAGGGCTGGGTTCTCCTTCCAGCCTGATTATCTGCCTTCCGCCAGGAGAGGGATGGGGGCACAAAATGTCCTGGTATAGAAACCATGGATTCTGGGGGCTCCTGGGTGGCTCAGTGGGTTAAAGCCTCTGCCTTCGGCTCAGGTCATGATCCCAGAGTTCTGGGATCGGGCCCTGTGTTGGACTCTCTGCTCAGCGGGGAGTCTGCTTCTCCCTCTCTGCCTGCCTCTCTGCATACTTGTGATCTCTGTCTGTCAAATAAAAAAAAAAATCTTTAGAAACCATGGATTCTGAATTCCAAAAGGTCTGGATTTACCTCTCAGCTCTGCCAGCTCTGCATGCTATTAAACACTGTCCTTAATTTTCTACCAGAACTTTCTTCATCTGTTAAATGGGGCCACACTGCCTCCTTCCTAGGGCACCATAGCATCTAACGAAGCAGAACACATTGAATGCTTAGCATAGTGCCCGGCATATGGAAAGCGTTCTGTGCAAGTTCTTGTTGTGGGCAGCTGTGAAAACATTAGCCAGAATCCGTCCATCGGCCTACCTTGCTAGAATGGCCTACCATTCCTTAAACAGAGCCATATATTATAATTTCCATCGAACTTTAGATGGTCTACAGAAAAGGGGAGTTATTAACTGAACCAGCCCATTGTCCTTAATATAGCCTGGGTGAGAACCACTAGGGGAAGGAAAGGAATGGAAGCATCCAGAGTGGAAAGCATCTGGGAAGGCACAGGTGGGCCAGTGTGTATGTATTAGGAGTGACAGAAAAGAAACACGTGGGGAGCGGCTAACAGTTCTGACATCTTTGAGGCCCACGCTACCTCCCAGCTCAGCTCTGAGCTCACATGACTCCTTCATGAAAGCAGGTTACACTAACTAGCAATGCAAATGTAAGGGGTCATTGTCATTATTTTAAATATGTCGTATGGAGACTCAAACATACCTACCCAACACTTCCACCAATGAGAATTAGGACCAGGATCAATCCACATATAGTCAAAACAAAGACAAAGCTCTCAAGCCAGGGAACAGGGGTGAAAACACAGCTGTTCGCTCTCTCTGAGTTGGGCCCCAACTACTCACACTTGACCAGACTGGGTAGAAACCTCGAGCATCTCAAGACACCTGTGCTGGGGGAGCCTGAGGGGCACTGTGGGTTACCTGTCTGACTCTTGGTTTCGGCTCAGGTCACGATCTCGGGTCATGGGATCAAGCCTTGCATTGGGTTCTGCGCTTGGTGCTGAGTCTTCCTGGGATTTGCTCTCACCCCTGCCCTCCCAACCTCCCCATCTCTCTCTCTTTCTCAAATAAGTAAATAAATCTAAAAGTAATTTTAAAAAATAAAAGCCTCTGTCAAGGAGCGGCTTCAGAACCGGACAGACGTGGGCGAAACCTTGCTCTGCCGCTCACTGGCCTTAGAAAGTCCACTCGTTCATTTTTTAAAAAATTATTTTTCATCATTCTTTTCATTATTCATCTACTTATACATTGTCTACATAGATACCAGACTAAATTTATCAAACAAAATGTCCCTGGTGATCTACTCTGCATCTGACACAGATTTCTGTAGATACGAAAATGACCAAGACTGATAAGGTCCCTGTCCTCACGAGGGTTCTATTTTTACAGGAAGAGAGATGGACAATGGATACTTTAAAAGCTTCCCAGGCGATCGTGATGAGGGTCAACAAGCCCTGCCCAAAAGTCAGAACTTGAGAGCTGTCCCACAGCCATTGGTAAGCAACTGTGACCCAAGTAGCTGCTAGGTTTGGGGTCCCTAGTGTGAAAAGTAAGGAAGAAACAGATTTCTATGAATAAGAGGAGGATATCATTGGAGCCATGAAAAAGAACAAGTTCTTGCCATTTATAACAACACAGACCTCGAGGGCATGAAGGCTAAAAGAAATAAGAGAAAGGCCATTTGTGGAGCATAAGAAATAACACGGAGGACATGGGGAGATGGAGAGGAGAAGGGAGTTGGGGCAAATCGGAGGGGGAGACAAATCATGAGAGACTGTGGACCTAAAAAACAATCTGAGGGTTTTGGAGGGGCGGGAGTTAGGGGGTTGGGTGAGCCTGGTGATGGGTATTAAGGAGGACACGTATTGCATGGAGCACTGGGTGTGGTGCATAAACAGTGAATTCTGGAACACTGAAAAGAAATTAAAAAACTAAATAAAAATTAAAAAATCATTAAAAATTTTTAAAAAAAGCTAACCATCCCTTTTCAGTGGACTAATTAAAAAAAAACTGTCACATGCTCTCACATGTGGAATCTAAAAGAGAAAAGAAACCCAAGCGCATAGACACAGAGAACAGATTGGTGATCGCCACACGTGAGGGGCAGAGAGTGACTGGGTCAATGAAAGGGGTCAAAAGGTACAAACTTTTGAAAGGGGTCAAAAGGTACAAACTCGCAGTTATAAAATTAGGAAGTCCTGGGAATGTAATGTAGAGCGTGTAGAGCGTGGTGACTAGAGTTAACGATACTGTGTCGCAGATTTAAAAGCTGCTAAGAAAGTAGATCTTAAAAGATCTCATCACAAGGAAAAAAATTCTGTAACCGTGTGGTGACATGTTAGATGTATGGTGGTGATCATTTCACAGTATGTAACAAGTGTTAAATCATACTATATGCCTGAAACTAATACAGTGCTATATGTCAATTACATCTCAATTTTAAAAAGTCCTAAGATTGCAAAGCCCATAAAGGATGGTTAGAATAGAGAGAGCGCGGGTGGGGGCTGCTGTCCTTTCCTAAGAGCAACAGGAAGCCGAATGGTTAATTTGGAGAGGGGTGGTGGGGGAGGGGTGTGGTTTGCTCTTGAAAATTCTGCTGCCAGGCAGAGCAGAGATGGGAGCAGGGCAAGGGTGGACAACAGGTGAGGTTAGGATTTCATTTCGATTTTCGGGATCAACTTACAGACCAATGGTTCTCATTCAAGGATGGTTTGGCACTTCGGGGGCCATTTGGAAATGTGTGGAAATAATCTGGGGTTGCATTAATTGCAGATGGGAAAAACCCAGTATTGTGAAGGACACCTCGCCCCAAAGGCAGAACTGTCCTCTTCCAAATGACAAGGCGGCCCACACTGGGAAATCCAGCCACTGGCAAAACCAGAAGTCTCCACTGCAGGAACATAAATATTATTGGCCGTGACAATGTGAAAGCCTGAGAGATTTGGACCAGAGGAGGGGCAAGAGCCGCAAAGGGAAATGTAGAGGTGAAGATTCATTCATTCTCATACAAGGCTGTTAAGAGACACTATCTAGAGCTGATGGGTCCAAATAGTTAAGTGTATAGTTAAGTGTATTCAAGTTGTAAAAAGCACCAAAAGTTAAAAACAAAATATAACTAAATATTGTGAGACAAGAGAAAGGAAGAAGGAATAGTATTAAATAAGCTAAAGTCCTTATCTTTCATAACAGGGAACACGATTCAAGTTAATGAATCAAGAAACAGAGGTGGAAATACAATATTTAAAATTAAAGAGGAAAGTATCCCCAAATCAGGAAGAAAACCACCATAAAAAGAAGTGCCACTGGAGTTTGAATTCAGGGGAAGGGAGTAGTAAGGGCAACTCTGACTTTTCACTGGATCCCTTCCTTGAAACACCATTTGCCCCTTATTTCCACCCGTGTATGTTATACAAGCAGGCAAGCTATAGTTTCCTGCCTTAATGCATGTCCCTGGGGTGGCCGTCAGACGGCTCCCTCACACTCCAAGGAGCTGGTTCTGTTTGGCAGGGACCTGCCAGAAACCACACGCCACCTTCAGACATGTGTCCTGAGTTTTCTGGTGTTGAACTGGAACTTCTCCTCGTGAGTGTTGGGGCCAGATCCGTGACCAGCTCCTTCCACGGCTGAAAGAACTTCCCTGTCCCCACCGGGGCCAGATCCATTTTTCCCTCACGTGGTCAGGAGGGAACTGAGCAACTGCTGGGAGGGGCTGGAAGCCAGAAAGAGGAAAAGGGCAAGTTGTCCAGGGCCTCCCCACTGGTTGGGGGGCTTGCTGTCATCCATGGGTGTCAGGTAAGAGCCGGATGCACTCTAAAGGAGCATGTGTGTGAGTAGAGGATATGGAGGGACAGGGGAAGTGGGTTGGATGGGGGCAAGAGCAAGAATTAGAATCCAGATGGCCTGGAACTAACCATCCACACACCAGCCCAGTGGGCCTCTACTTGTCACTATCTTTTATGTGCCCAGTTAGTAGAACTACTCTCTTTTTCTCTACGTGACCCTTCCGTGAGGCAGTGAGATTGTACCGTTGTTAGTTGCTTACATATCTGTCTCTTGCTCTTCTATCATCTGTGATCTCCTGCTCAAGGGCAGGTTCTGAGTCTCATTCATCTTTATATCCACTGCACTGAGCATGTATCTAATAAATTCTGGCTAAATAAAGGAATGAGCAGGGGAATGAATAAACAAATGAAAGCCAAATGAATAAAATGCTTATTATATCCCCTACCTTTTAAAAAACATTAGCAAAACAGGGTGTGGAGTATAACAAAAATTTCCTTACTTTCTGGTGCATCCCAGATTATGTGAACCTGGTATGTGCATGTGTGTGTGTGTGTGTGTGTGTGTGTGTTACCGTAACTATAATTGGTAATGGAGAAACAATTTAAGCCTTTGGGATCCCCAAGAGGTGCAGAGAGGCTTGGCTACCTCCAGGACTAACAGATCAAAGAGGAAATTCAATGACACTACAAAGGTCAGATGACATTTATGGAAAGACAGGCTCACTCAGGAAATGTTTGGAATTGGCTAGGCAATAGATTAAAGAGCATGGCGTCTAGACTAGAAAGGAGTAGGAACTTGGCAACCAGAAACATTAACTACCTTCCTCTACTACCCAAGGGATGAACAAAGTATCTCACTTTAGTCATGTGACCCAAGTGTTACGGAGTTAGGAAGGGGAGACCTACGATAATACTACCTGTTTAATTAGCATAACCGTAATACGAGCTGTATCTAAGAGACTGTGACAAAACTTGTATGCTTATGTTCTGAGAGAAGTATCATAAATTGGCTCACCCCTTTTTAGAAGTCGGTAAGGCTCAGGTCAGGATCTCAGGGTCATGAGACTGATCCCCCCGATGGGCTCGGTGCTCCGCAGCTCTGCGGGGAGTCTGCTTGAGATTCTCTCCATGTCCCTCTCCCTTTTCCCCTCCCCCCCACTCATGCTCTTTCTCTAAAATAAATAAATAAATTAAAAAAAAAAAAGTAAGTCATGGACGCTGCCATATCATTATAATCACAATTTCTAGCAATGGAAAAGAACTTTGTAAAGATTTTCAAAGATTTTTGATTCATCATTGTGAAAATTTAATCATTCCCTGGTGGGTGTTCTAACAGACCAAAAGTAACCAAGCATCATTATGATGGGACTGGTGTGCCAAATTTCTTGAGCAGAAAATTATAGATGGATGAAGCTATGTTCTGTCTGGATGGCCATAACTAAGAGAAGCTCAGCCATTAACACTTGTGAAGAAGGTTTTACTACTCTTCCAGGTTTGTATCTTCCCCTAAGGATCCTGGACTTTGAGTAATTCCTGGTTAATAACCATGATCAACTGATCGATCCATTCATCCAACAACATTTTTTGAGCTCCCAATCTATGAGTCATCTGTTTGAAGAAAGAGACCTTTCTTATCCTTTTTGAAGTCCATTCTTGCTCAGAGTGGATTGGCTCAAGCAGAAAGACATTTTCTGGTTGAATGATGGGCTGAAACAAAATGGATTTTTCTGTACTGGTTTCGTATCTGGTTTGTAGTTGACCGAATTTATTACTTCTGTAAAACTTACTTAAGTTTAGGATTTGTTCAAGTTGGGAGATTATAGTTTTCTTTCATATTCCCTTTGCATTCAAGATCTCTTTGTCCTCTCATTGCTGTCAAAATCAGCAACTGATGGTACCCTTACATAAACTCTCTCCATCTGGGTTGGCTTTCATTTTTTACTGACGCTTTTCTCTTGTTAACACAAGCTGCTGACCTTAAGGCCTCAAAGTAAAACCAGGCTCACTGACTTCACCCTTTTAAAGTCATTTAGTATTATAAATTATAGTAAAGTAATTAGTATTCCTATGTGTGTGTGGGCTCATGCGTGTGTCTTTGTGACTGTGGCAGATTGAGAGGGAGAGAGATAATTGGGGCTTCAAATAATTTTGGCTGTTGAACTTGGACTGTTCATGCATTCCCTGTCTTTGGTCTGTTCTCAGGGAATCTAAGAAATAAACAAGCAAACACTCTAGGTGGCCATGATTCCGAAACATAGAAAACTGAAAACAACTTGTAGATAATATAATTTGTGCATGGCTTGGCTAGAGTGCAGCGGTGGGGCTGTCAGAAGGAAAATAAACACATCTGCAGTTGAAAATAATTAAACAGATATTCACTAACCCAGCCCAGAAACCGAAGATGAACAAAGGGTCAAGGTGTTGCCCTGGGTCTACTATACCTTGGTAGGCATAGGCTTCTTGAAGGTGATTTCAGCTTGCATCCAAACACCCCTTGGAGACTCCAGCACAGACCAAATTTTCTCTTGAACTACGTGATTCTCTTCAAAGATATAAACTGCCAGGGTGTCACTCATTTTAAAAAACCCGTAGATGGCATAATAAAAACGTAGACAATACTGCACGTTTCCTGGCAGGGAGGGGCCGTAGAGCCTTCCAATGTAGCCAGGCTGAGATGTAAACTTTGTATTGGCCAGCAAGTAGTACCCTGCAAACAGGACAAAACATTGAGGCTATCAGCAATGACAAACTTAAATCATCTAGCCCAGAGGGTCAAGTGCGAAACTTTGGTTAAATGTAGAGGGATTTGCCAACAGAGACTATTCCCATAGGCTTTAAATGATAGAATGCATTTTGTACTTACTATCTGTGGCTTAAGTGACAGATTACATCATGTGGCTCTATTACCAATAAAACTTCTTCAGTTCTCAGTAAACTTCATAAACCAGTATAGATTCCCATCTGCATATGCTCAATGCCAGTCATCAATTAGGATTTGTGTTTTTCATGGAACAAAAGGGATGAAATCGTCTTGGTTCCCCAGCTGCCTGGGTCAATCAAGTACTTAGTACTGGGTCCTAACACACGTTAGGGCCAGACCGGTTTTTCCTTCTTATCTCTGCAGCAAACAGCAGAGATAGAGAGATCACAGGCTGGTCTGGAAGTCCTTGGAATTTTGATTATTTCACATTAGAGTATTGTTAGGGACTGAATTGCATGGTTCCCCCAGATCTATTTTGTTTCAGTCTGTCATTTACAAGAAAAGATCTCTCAAGTACCCTTCCCGTGCAAGAAAAGGATCCAAGGAAGAATAATTATTTCTTTGAAATAACAAAAAAGAAACATAAAGTCAAGGACCTCCCCTCCCACCTGCTCCTCCAACCATCCCCACAATAAATGTAAAACAGACCCACGTATTCTAGAAAACCTGGGTAGAAAGGAAGAAAATAATACCTACTTTGCTTTTTTGCCTTTTCCTTCTCCTCCCCCATCAATTTTCCTTTGATCACCTCAGTCTTGGTGTGTAGTTTGGTTTTACCCAGTGATTTAATTCATCTGGCAAAAGGTTCTCGGGTTATTTCACATGATTGGTGATATGGACTGAGTCTGTCCACCCCCCCTCAAATCCACTGGTTGAGACCCTAATTCCCCATGCAAAGTATTTTGGGATTGGGCCTTTAAGGAGGTATTTAAATGAGGTTATACAGGTGGGGCCTTAATCCTATAGAACCTATAGGTCCTCAAAGAGGAAGGGACACCAGAGCCCCCTTTCTCTCTCCACTGGTACACACAGAGTGAAGGCCAGGAGGACACAGTGACAAGGTGCCATCTCTCTACAAGGCAGAAAGAGAGGTTTCACCAGAAACCAACCCTGACAGCATCTCGATCTTGGGCTTCTAGCCTCCGGAACTGTGAAAAATCCATTTCTGCTTTTCAGGTCACCCTGACCACCTGAGCAAACTAATATTGGTGGCCATATACAGTCAGAACAGTTTTTGAAAACTGAATTTAATTCTACTCTTCTTTTACTTAAAAACTTTCGATGGTTTCTCATTTCCTTTATTAAAAAAAAAAATCCCAAATGCTGACTCTGGTCTGCCACACACCACAGCTCTCTCACAGCCTACTCTTCATTTCTTCCATGGCATGTGCCATAATGTGTAATTATAAGTTTATTTGTGTATATAATTGTCTAACATCTCTTTTGCCCATTGAAATGATTGTTAGCCAGTAGGGGAAGGACCTCATTGATTAGTCTAGCCAATGACTAGAGGTTTTTGTAGTGCCTGTATTTCTACAAGTTAAGCCACCTCTAAGAAAAGAATTTATGATTACAAGTATAAAACTGCGAGGGCCCCGTTCAAGGCCCTTCCCAGGGCCTGTGCAAGTAAGATGCTCTGAAACGCAAGTTTCCTCAGTGTATGGTAAGCACACCCCGGTACCCAGTGTAAAAATAGCCATTGAATAAAGTGACTTAGACACTACCCCTTGAAAACAAGCTCTTTGTACCAGTCTCTATGTGAATGGGCTTCACAGGGGATGCCATCAAAGTGATTTAGGTAGGTAATCCTTACACAGGGGAGCTCAAACTGGTTTCTTACAGTTCCTAGTAGACATAACCATCAAGTGCCCCCCCATATCTTCCAACAGATTTTATAGCCCCACAAAATATTTTTCATTGAGTACAATACACATAACATAAAATTTACCATTTTAACCACTTTAAAGTATACAGTTTAGTGGCATTTAGTACATTCACAGTGCTGGGCAACTACCACCACTAAGCAGCTCCAAAATATTTTCATCACCCCAAAATGAAACTCTATATCCATTAAACAGTAACTGCCCAGCCCATGGCCACCAAGAATTGGCTTTCTGTCTCTATGGATTTGCCTTTTCTAGATGTTTCCTGTAATTGGAATCTACTAGCTTTTTAAAGGCACTTCTCTATCTAAAGGGAAAAGCAAGATAATTTCCAAAGCTTTGGCTGTTTAAAGAACTGGCAGGCAGTCATGCTAGCACAGCAAATTAAATGCCATTTTTTTTTAAATGGCGAAACACAAGATTACCCATTGTTTTTACTTCTTTACAGTTGCCTTTTTTTTTTTAAGTGGCCGTCTTGAGAGATGTGGAGTAAGAATGGCAGACGGAGCATGAATACTACCCCCACCCCCGGGTCCCCACAGGCACAGACTCCTGATTTACCGTTGCCTGATGTGTGGTCTCCGGCCCGATACATGTTTGGTTTTACTTTCACCCGGGTCCAGCCTGAACCTTCTTTATCTTGATAAAAGTTGCAGAAATCGTCCTCAAAATTGCAGCTGGCTTCCACAGCACTGAAAGGAAGCTCTGAACAAAGGAGAACCCAAGTTAAAGAGCCAGACTCTAGGGTCTCAAAGGACTACTTCAACTGGTTGACAGGTATGTACACATTTGTGCCAGGGAGACTGAACACATAAGACACAACAAAATATTTTTGCCCTAATGGCGTGCTGGCAGGTTAGCATCAAACTAACATCCCCTCATGACAGGCAGATTGCTCTTTTCCTCCCTTAAGGGATGGAGGGAAGGAGCCCTGTTCATACTCTATAAAAAATAAAGAAGGACCAGACTTCAAAAGAAATTTCTTTTCAAAATGTAAAGACGGGGAACAATTATTCACATACTTCTTTTCAACTCAACACTCATTCATAGAAAATTAAAAAGAAAGAAAATGGTAAAGATTTTAAGGAATTCTTAATTTTTCTTCCAGACAGGTATTTTAGAAATAATATTTTCCAGAAATAATTTTCCTTTGTTGACCGATCTCTGTGTCTCCGGCACAGCCACAGTCTATTTATAATCGACATTAGCAGTACAGCTGATCTGCTTGAAGAAAATCACTGCTCGGTATAAACCACGCTGTTCAAAAAGTCACACCAATTTCATCACCCATACTGCTATTATTTTGGCTTTTGCTGAATTCTGGTATCATTTACCCTGGTCTATAAATACCACCTCATTCCAGATTGCTTGGAGGGAATGGAACATAAAAGATTTCTGCTCTTTTGAGAATAACTTGGTACAGCAACAAGTGATGATAAATCTCACTGTTCAGATTGTCTGAGTCTAGAGGGGATGTGACAGCCACAGTTTGGGACACATTCGATGTGGCCAACTGTAATCTATTCTACATGCTGACATACTCTGGTCTAAGCTTTTACGGCCAGAGAAAGAGGGCACTGTTTTGAATAACTGGGAAATCACTCCTAGAGAAACATTTGAGTTCTGGGAGCAGTGACCTGATGAAACAGGGAGCTGTTTATGGACAAAAAATCACTATACTCTCAATTCCTCAATTTCTAAAGAGAACAGTGACACGGGCTGAGGAAAGGGCCCAGATTAAAGGGGATGAAAGAGGCATGACAACCAAATGCTGTAAAGCACCTGAGATTCAATCTTGGTCCAAGAAAATAAAGAGCTATAAAAGAGAGCACTGGGACAACTAGTGAAATTAGCATGTGGGCCATGGGTTAGTTGATAATATTGTATCAGTACCAAATTTCCTGAACTTTATAATTACCTGATAGCACATGGAAAATGTGCTTGGTTTTAGAAAATACACACTGAAGTACTTAGGGGCAAAGGAGCATAACATCTACATCTTGCTCTTACATGGTCGATAAGGCAATGGTGCAAAATATTAACAATTTTTAGAGCTGGGTGAAGAGTCTATGAGTATTCTTGAGAGTATTCTTGCAAAGTTTTTGAGCTTAAAATGATACAAAACTAAGTTTTAAAAACACTAAACTAAAAAAAAAAGGACCAACACCTCATTAAAAAATAAAAAGAAAAAGAATAGGAACAAAATGTTCCTATTTAATTGGATCCCAATCACATCTCGGGTGACATGGCCTTGCAAGGGTGCAAAGCGAGCATGCTGACTGATGAACCAGAGAGGAGAAAAGTAAATGAAGACAATTCTCAGTGCTCTGATGCTGGTGGGTTCACCCACACATTGCTGTTTGCCCACACACTCTCTGGGAGCTCCAGGGAGTATCTTTAAGCCATGAAGATAAAGTCTTTGAAAACTGAGTATGGCGTCATACAGACAAGGCTCCTGTGACACCAGCCCCCCACCTCCCCCAGATTTGCAACCAGGGGAAACCCCATATTGGTCTCCACTCTTAGTTACCAATCTGCTACCTGGTAATGAAAAAGTGGATGAAAAGTCACAATCTCCAGATGGCTATCTGGCTCCCAAGAGCCATGCACAAAGAGAATAGCAGGTCAGTGAAATCACTCATCAGGGATAAATCCCAAGGAATATACCCCTGGGCAGTCTCAAGAGAACCATAACCCATTTACGAGCCATCCAGGAGAGGCAGGAGGTGGTATTAAAACTTAAAAGAAAGCACAGCTCAGTTCTCTCCGTGGTGACAAACGGAGTCATGCGGAAAAGATGTTTCTGAGAATGTGATGATAGTCTTTTGCTAAATACCTAGTCTTCGAAGTGGATTTGTCTGGGGTCCCGAGAAGGTCTGATAAAAAAAGATTATCTCAAAAGCATCACTGAAAGCCTAAATCTTTTTTAACCAGAGTGCTGCTTCTGCTATGAGACAGTGTCTAATTCCTGAAGACGGGCCAGAGGGCCTGTTTGTGACCCAAAACGAGCTCGCCAGAGATCGGGGGTGGATGGAAAGCCTTTCCTTAAGGCTTGTTTCAGAGCGTCTGGGCCGAGCGGCCATGACAGTTGAGCATTAAAGACCTGGTCAAAACGCAGGGAGGACTCAGAGGCCGTCGGAAGCACCTGAACATCAGATGATCAGAAAAAAGAGGGGGTGGAAGAAAGACCCTTTGAGCAAAAAGGTACCATCACAATGCAAGATGTAGTTAACTACTTCCTTTCTGACATTTGAACTTTTTAGAAATGAGAGGGTTTGAAGAGTCTTTAATCAGGTGGAGGGCGCTGCCTCTGAGAAGACGCTGGCAGCATTTCTCAACCTGAAGTTCATGGAGATGGACTCAGCGTCAGCCCGAGAGATCTAAATGCCCATCAGCAGCCTTTTCCACCCCCAGCCTCTGCCGTGCTCGAGAGAGCTGGGTGCAGCATGCTCTGGAGGCTGCTAAACCCGCACAGCGGATTGATTTAGCATGAGCCAGCCCGAAAGCAGGCTGAGACCGCGCAAAGCTGGCTTGGAGACAGAGCGAGCGGGACCGGGCGCCAGACTGAGCAACCTTGTGGAGCAGGGGCTGGGCTGCTGACCAGTCCGTGGAGACACTCAAGGTCTGAGCTAAGGCAATGATAGCTGTAACCAAGGCAACAACTACAGCGAGGTTTCCAGCCAGACATCAAATGGGCAGTGTGTTGTTAGGGAATGGGCATAGCTGGGATTTAGGCCCAGGCAAATATCCTTAGAGGGGTATATCCGTGAGTGTCAGGACCCTTCCAGTTCCTGGCCTGGAGGTGTGCTAGACCCAGGGCCTGAGAGGAGATTGGGCCTGCTGATGGCAAAGCAGTGGGAGCTCTCAGTTTGGGGCTGGGCATTAAGATGGGATCTCTACAAGTGCACAGAATCACCTGCCAGCCATTCAAGGATTCACAGCCTAAAAGGAGAGCTTATTCCTAAGATCTAGGCACTAGACCAAACATGGTGGTGCACAGAGAGGTCGTGGGTGCAATAGGCTTGGAAAGGCAAGCGCCTTAACTCAAGTAGGGGGAGTGGGGAGATCTGTCCTCTGGCAGCGTCCTGAGGGAATACTTGGGGGGTGACAGAACACCACTGTTTAACACCTGTGACTCTAGGATGGGTCCCAGGTCAGGGAGGATGGGTCCCAGGTCAGGGAGCCTGGATTAACTCTAAGCCCAACCAGATGGTGGGAACGAGATGCTTCATATGTTGAAATAATTCCTGTCTCAGCCTACTTGGGGAGATGAGGAAAGAAAATGCTAGATCCAGCTGGGAAAAGCAGAGACAACAAGTCTGGAGCTAACCAAGATAAGGAAAAAAA